>NW_011627193.1:787471-857909 GCF_000204515.1 Acromyrmex echinatior
ATATACATCGTACACTTGTGGGAAACTCATTGATACTTTTTTTACGTGCTTCAATTGGATTTTTCACATACCTTCGGCAAAGGACGCAATGCAACAACATCGAAACGTTATATATTACTACTCGTACAGCTTTTGGTCCATAAAACATTCCGAGTTAAACGTTAAAGTTTTCTGTTCGCCGAATACACAGCTATACTCAAACATTTCTCCATTTCAGATCCCGTTCTTCGGAATTGAAATACAAGCACTCCAATCGTGTACCAACTTTACACCATTTCACACAAGCAACTGAAGTTCGCCGCTGGTACGCGAGGCGCGCGCAAACCGCATCGAAGTGAAGTAGGCAACTTCAACAGACAACTTCGAACCTCTACTTGCGCGCGAGTGGAGGCCCCCCTCCGTCTGTGTTCCGTTCCTGCTCCGGGCTCCGGTTCGGCCGTTGATCGAGACAAAGGTGTGATTATCTCACGTTTCTCCGCGACGTGCTCAATTGTGATCGCTACGTACATTCATTCATATCAGCTGTCACGAACGTCGACATCCACGAGACTCGGCGGTTTGATGGCCGTTTTAGGTGAAACGCGTGAGAAACATTTATGGGCATCGGTGACCCGAAATATCAAGAATCGAATCCTTGAAGAGAATCCCTTTGCCCTTCTGTGCCCGCTTTGATCCTCGAGAGCGCGCTTAACGATACTTCGTCGTTATATTGTTTTTTTTTTTTGGTTATGTTGACCGAGAATGAATTAGCGCAATCCGACAGTTGATCGTCTGCCACGTTCACGGCGACCTCGACCGGATTCTGATAAACTTAATTGGTGATTAACTTAGCTGGCAGAATAAATCCTGTTTTCTTAAAACAGGAGAATAGTTTTCAACTATGTAACTTGCTGTCCGTATTATAATCCTTTTCCATATGTTAAACAACAACAAATTAATAATTCTGTTATTAATAAGATAATATAGATATAAATGTTATTTGATAGGTTAATTACTGGTTAAGTCGATTAGAATTTGATCTGAAATCAGTTTTAATTTTGTTAATTATTAGTGCTTCATTAAAAGAAATATATACTTTGACGTGTCTTTCTTGTACCTTAATGCTGTTTTTCTTTTAATTTTCTTTACTGTTTTTTATTTACTAATTGCAGAATAATTTAATATTATATATGGCATAATGGAATATCACATCTTGGATGTTGTTTTTGCAGGAGCATTTTTTTCACTGAGTACTGATGGCTGTCAAGGGACTAGTCTCGTCGATTGTCAAGTTTCTGACAGACCAATTGCAAGATGGCGATATAACTGCTGATTCACGAGAGAGTTTGGAAGTAGCAATCCAGTGTCTGGAGAGTGCTTATAATGTGCAAGCTTCTGATGCCCCCGCAAATGTAAATCTGTATCAAATTTATAAAAATGCAGTGGAGAATGCCGCGCCAGTTCTGGGTCCAGAAGCTACGCCGGAAGCAAAAGCTGAAGCAGAAAGATTGAAAAACGAAGGCAATACACTTATGAAACAAGAAAAGCATCATGAAGCACTTGCCAATTACACAAAGTATGCATAGTTTTTCTTTATTAATTTAAGTAAATATTGTTTTTTTTTTTAACTTAAGCTTATTCGTTTACAGGGCAATAACATTAGATTCTCGCAATGCAGTGTATTATTGTAACAGAGCTGCCGTTCATAGCAAACTTGGTAATCACACCTTAGCCATCAAAGACTGTAACACGGCGCTTTCTATTGATCCGTCATACAGCAAGGCATATGGTCGGTTAGGTTTAGCATATTCAAGTTTGGAGAGGCATAAAGAGGCTAAGGAGAGTTATGAGAAAGCCTTAGCGATGGAACCGGATAACGAGAGTTATCGAAACAATTTGCAGTTGGCAGAAGAGAAATTGGCCCAATTAGGTGTCAATCAGTCTTTGCCTAATTTACCCGGCATGGACTTGAGCGCCCTTTTAAGTAATCCTTCTTTAATGAATATGGCGCGTCAGATGTTATCCGACCCAGCTATGCAGAACATGATGTGTAATCTTATGTCTGGTAACGTGGAAGAGGGTGGTCGCATGGAATTACTCATAGAGGCGTAAGTTTGATAGAATAGAATAAAATTTCGACATTTAGTTCGATAGATAATGTTATATTGATATACAACTCAAAAAATTGAAAAAAAGGTCATTTGCCAGTTGCTTGCAAAAAAAAAAAACGAAAACGTAAGGAAAAAAAAATTTTTATTTTTCTAAAATCAGTTATACATTAAAATTGCATTTTGAAATTAATATTATAAAATTTTAATGAATATTCAAAATATTTAAACTTATTTTCTGGAAAAAAATATTTTTTGAGTTGTATCCTTGTAGCAAATGAGTGATGAGACTTGTGTGGATTTTGTATGCGTATAAATATTTCAGAGGCCAACAATTGGCGCAGCAAATGCAGAACGCAAACCCCGAGTTGATCGAGTCGCTGAGACGGCAAATGGGCGGCAATCCGAATGACCCGGAACCACCGCAACAAAATTAAAGTACGGCTGGTTGTGTGATAGATGAACATGAACTTTATGGACATTATAGCTGACTTTTTTCTCATTCGTAGTTACAGATCAGTACATTGTATCGTTTTCTAACGAACGCCGTGAGGCAAGATTTACAGCTTCAATGATAATTCTATCATATATCTACGCGATAATGCGCGCATACCATAGAATTCATTTCATAGATTAGCCGTTACGGGTGCAACATCGGGCCTCTCTCTTCTTCTCATCTTCTCTTTAACTATTGTATAGTTTTTTATAGCATGCTACAGATTGAACGTAACAAAACGTTTTTTTAATGTCACAATAATTTGAGTGACTATAATAATTGAGCGATACCCCAATTTTCCGCATCATCCAGGGCATTATTTCTAGATCATGCACTGTATTACGAATGACAATTGCGCGTGAATTTATATAACACAACTGTTCATAATGTCTCGGTTGAATAACTGAACGTTTAATTGACGCGAAATATATACGAATTCATGATACCGACCGAATTGCAAATCATTGTTTAATATTTTATTCATATCATATTACATACATATATATGAAATGAATTGAACTTTTCTGTCAACGTTTTATAAATGCGTAATTATTGAATTATGCATGATTGTTGGTTGATGAAATCTTTGAACTAAACACAAAACGGAAACTTTTCCGCAGACTTTTTATCAGATTTACAATCTCACGTTTCTCGAATTTCTTAGCACGCAGCATATTGAAAATAATGACAACGTGCTAATACTAACAAACAAATTGTAATAAAAATTCGAGCATGAAGAAAATATTCGGATTTCTTTTCTATTATTTCGTCATATTTCTTCCAATTAGACAACTGAAAAATTTTTCACTCATTGTGAGATATTAATAGACAATTTAGAGAAAAAAAAACAAAAAAGTAAAAAATCAAAATTACAAACAAATAAAAAGTTTCCGACAAACACACTCGTCTTTGACTTGTGCTGTGAGTTACTAAAGAATCCTTGATAGAACCGATTACATCTCTTGTTTCTTTTCTATTTATTTTTTTTTGTTTTTTTGAAGGGGGAAGCGATTTCGATGTGTTAACTGAACTAGATAGAGACAGAGACGCATGCAAGTGTAACTCGCGCGATGCGCTTTCTATCCGTAAGAAGAAAGGAAGCTGCACGCGCAATATATCGCGGTCAAAGAAGCGTAGCTTATCAGCGGTATTTTTGTAAGATGAGCGTTCGCAACGCGTTGATAATCAACGGATACGATTTCTTCGGATGAGATGCGCGTACATACGTAGGTTTCACGGCCGTATTCCTCATATTCCACGGGTTCGGGCCGGCTGAGCATGAGCGCCGGCCAATTCCACGTGCGTCACGCGATGACATCATTCTTATTTGGCCACTACGCGCGCGCGCGTATTACCTACATCCGCGCACATACACTTTTACAAATACGCACGCGCAGACGATATATGTCGGTTATGATTGTTTATTGATAAGAGAACGCACAAGCGTTGATCCGTGATTAGAAGCGGATAACTCATAGATTTTCTTTCGGATCAGCTGATTGTCAAAGTCCGTTCGCGAATAAAGCGCTGTAAAGAGCTACTTATTGAAAAAAAAAAGAATCGGAACTATGTATGAAGCTCTCCGTATATGAAGAATTCCGAATTACTCATTAATTCGAATCTTTACTTCTTCAAACGTCATCACCGAGAAATCCCGTCTTCGCGTCCTTGAATTCCTCCGTAAAAGAAAGGAGAGGGATAGGAAGTATAACGCTCGAAACCATTTCATTTCGCAGGCAATTGGGGGGGGGGGGATTCTTGATGCCGGCATTTATTTTATCCGACTGATAAGCCGGTTAAAATGACATACTACGTGCACGCACGCACCTCTCACGCATCAGCGTGAAATTGATTCGTTGCTTAAGAAAAAAAAATCTGCACAATTGGAAAAGTGTAGATACGTAAATTTCTTGTGTATTAATCCTTCGCGATTATGATGTAATTATTAAATAGGTTTCTAATTTTTCTCTCTTGTAACGATAAAAAATTTCGAAAGATTACTTTCTATAATATTTGAAAACTATATCTTTTTTTTATATCGAATAACTAATTTTTATTCTTTACTAAAAATGTATGCAACTACATATTTTTCTGATGTTTCCGTCGCAATATCTTTAATTCGAACGGTTTTAAAACGCAAAGAGAAATGTAGATTCAAGAAATACTTCGAGCATTTTCATTTATCTAAATTTTGACAAATTTCACATTACGTGTCGCAACAAAACGTGATTACGACAGTAAATGGCCGCAAATGCAACGACACGGTGGAAGGACAGCCGCTTATTTACATATTTTCCAACCCTTTCCGTCATCCACCTACAAGTGGCGGTACGAAGCGAGAAGCGTGAAGTGTGCGCAACGTTCCTTCCACAGGTCCGTGACGTGCGCGGTGCGCGCCGGTAACACGTGATTCGCCGGTTTCGGAAACAGGGCTGGAGCGAGGTGTCGTGAGTGGCGGGCGCCACGAGGCCCCGAAAGCGGCGGCGAATTTCCAAGTGAATCCCGCCGCGGTTTTTACGATCAATAATTGATTCTCGTGAAAATCAATTGGAATTCGCAAACAATCGGTGGAAATATATGCCACCAAATACAGGTTCTTTTGCATCTTCAGATTTTTCTATCCTCGTTCCTTTTTTTTCTCCATATTATTTAGGCACCGCTCACAATAGAAAAAATATTAGGAACAGGATAAATATTAAATAGAAATAAAGAAATTAGAAATAGAAGTTAAATATAATGCACAATAGATAAGACATTTATGTATCTTTATATCTTATTTGTTTTCATTTATTTAATCATTTAAGCTCTATTTCTAATTTTTTATTTTTAATATTTAATATTTATTTTTGTTCTTAGTATTTCTTTCATTGTATGTTTTATCCTTTTAATTTTTTAGTGCAGGAAGTGCAACATATAGATTACAGATAAGATGTAGATAATGTGTTGGAATTGAGTAATTATTTTAATATCTGTCCATGCAAATGTAATTTATTGTTATTAAATATGCTTATAAGAATCATTTCGTTGGAAAAAGTCATATAATTATAATCAATTAATTAATCTTTATTTTCGATTTATCGAAAACGTCACGTCACAAGACATGTTAAGAATAATAAAAACATATTAAAAAATAGTATTGCATCGCGCGAAATCAATGTTCGTTTACCCTAATAAATTTAAAATCATTGACCCGGTTTCGCGAAACGACAATCGCCCTTAAGTACAGTGACGTTTGGCACGTCCCTGAGACGAGCTGAAGTTGCCGCCGTCGCCGCTCAGCCCCACCACCGCGGCCATTCGCCGTACACTCAACAGATTGAGGTGTGGCCATCGAGGGCAGCCATTTTCTTGATTTTCTGTCACAAGATTTCAGGTAAATACGCAAATATATCTTAAATTAACGCCGACCGGAGTGGTGAGAGGGTGCGTGGTGCGTCGTGTGTGCGGACGTCGCGAGCGTTTTCCAGGCGCGTTGGAGATCCCACTGGGACATCGGACTTCTCGAATACGGTGCTAAAAAAAGGGAAAAAAGGAGCCTCCTCCTCCTCCGTGAGCGAGTGAGGAAGAAAGAAAGAGAGGGAGAGAGCGAGAGACGGGGATAAGTAGACGGGGGGAGAGAAAGAGAGAGAAAGAGAGAGAGCGAGTCGCGCCAGGAGCTCTCGAGGGAGTGCCATGCGTCGCGAATCTTGTCCGCTTGGTATCACCGCACGGCGAAGCGCGCTCTAAGTTCGAACACGGGTGTCTCGATTCAACGCGCAAGTTCGATTCCGCGTTCGATCGTGCGCTTGCGATTCGTGCTTAGTCTACATCCACGTCGTCATCGTTATCTTGGTCGTCGCCGTCACCGCCGCCGCCACCACTGCCGCGGAGCCGAGCAAGTAAATCCGTGCGACGGAACTCTTGGAATGTTCTCGGGCTCTACCTGACACTACGTGGCCGTTTAGTCCAGTAAGTAAACGCCTATTTCGCTCTCTCTCTCTCTCTCTCTCTCTCTCTCTCTCTCTTCTTGCGTTTGAATTAAATTGCGCGGTGTCTGTAAACGTGCCGCGACTATTGTTCCGTGTGTATCCTGTTACGCCACGCACTCTCGTGTCTGTCGCTTCCCTTTTCTTCTTTTCCCCCGAGTTCTCGCGAGTGATGCGAGTTCTTCCAGAAAAGGAAAACCGTGTGAGTGCAGTTAAAAGGAACAGACACCTTGTGCTTTTATCATTTCGCCTCTCGACCGGCCCTCCCTCTCTCCCCCCCCCCTCTCTCCGCCCCTATGCCAAAATCGTAATTGTGCGGCTGATCTACGATCGGCTGACCGTCTCGCCTTCGTGACAGCCGTCTTGATCGTGCCGGATATTGCCCGACGACGACATTTCTTCTCCCTCCACCTCCCCCGCCCCCGCGTAAACAAATTCTGAGGTACGTGCGCGCTTCTGACGTGACGCGATTGCGCCGCGAACGTGCCCAGCATCGTCCGGGGAGATCCCGGAATCCCTACGTGCCATTCTCGATTCCGCTCTCGCACCGCGCTCCGCTTTCTCATCCGCGTAAAGTCCTCGGGGAGGATTTTCGCGATCGCGGTGAAGAGGAAAGGAGAGAGAAAGAGAAAGAGAGAGAGAGAGAAAGAGAAGAGAATTCGCGACGGCTAAAAGGAACGCGCTCCTAAATTACCGAGGTCTGTTACTCTCGATCAGCACTTTCTACACCTCGCCTCCTTTCTCCGTGTCGCCGCGAGTGCGCGCGTACGAGCATCTCGTATACGCGAGCGAGTGCAGGTGAGTGCAGATAGAGCGAGCGAACGGGCGGACCTGTCGAACATCTCGAACGTTGGTGGCGTCTCCCGAGAATCCCGCGTCATCATTAGCGTCTTCTAGGCACTCGCGTCATCGATGGCGTCCTGAGTATCCGCTACGAAATTTCTCGTCTTTTTCTCTCTCTTTCCTACGCGCGCGCGCGCGCGCGCGCGCGCGCTTTTCTCTTTCGTCTCCGCGACAGTGCGACCTTGGCCGTTGCTCGCTATCCGTCCTCATCGTGGTGGAAAGTATAGGTTAGTTTAGCCGAGAGATACACTCCTTAGGTCTCGTTCGTTTTAGACATACTTTCTTAAACTTTATAATATTCTGTCTATCTATCTATCTTTCTCTCTTTCTCTTCTCACTCTCCTTTAAGATGTTTAGATGCGAAAAAGTGTGAAAGGAGATCTAGACAGAGAGGTCTGTCCCTTTTAACTCTACGTTTCCTCTCTTTCTCTATGATTCTACCTTCTCATCTTTACAAAAACCGCGAGTACGTCTTCCTTTTGTTTCAAGCACAGAGGGTGTAATGAGTGACAAGCGCGATTGAAAGGAACACATACACACACCCCTCCCGAGGTAGCAATATTGTCGTCCTCGTAGGAGAGGCGCTCGGCAACTGGATTTAGGGGTCATCAGAGGTGACTGCTGCATGTCTTCTGACGCCGATCGCGTGCTCGTCCTCGTGGAACTCTATGTTTCGAAGAAATACACGAAAGGGTTGGTCCCAGCTTGACGTACAATATTCTATCGACACTCGTTTGATATAGCGGCATGTACTTTTTTTTCTCTTTTTCTGTTACACACACACTGTCTCTCTTTCTCTTTTTCTCTCTCTCTCTCTCTCTCTCTCCCCCTTTCCGTTAAGTTGTGAGCGACGTGTGTAAATTGCGAAACAAAGGACTCATTCCTGCGTGTCGAGAATATTCGTGATATCGACGTGGACGCGATCGTCCGTCGCGCGAAACGCTCGGCCGGCTTCGTTCTCGAGGCTGAAAAAGGGACGATATCTGATACCATTCTGTCAGTGTGACTCTCTTGTACCTCATAGACAATATTTCATGTGCTTTCGCTTTTGTGTAACTTGCTGAATATCATCATAGTTTATTATTACGATGAGATAAGACATGAGGGGCCAAACTTTTGCATTTAAGCTTTTTTCTCCTTTTGTTGCTATCATTTAATAACTTCTTCTTGAATCAGTCTTTTAGTTCGCTTTTTTTTTGTAATAAGGTAATCATATTTCAGATCGTTGAACGATTGAAGCCTTAACGGTTGAGATGGCCTTTTGAATTCTTCTGGGATTCTGTATTGTCACGTTTATACAGTGCACCACTGGATTTGATTTACGTTTTGTTGGATGGTTCTTCTCTAATGAATATATACAACATTTGATATTGCATGTCTAACCGCTAGTAATCTTACCAATGTCTTCTTTTCTTTGCATGTAGTCTCTTGATAAATTCACTGCATAAGGTATAGTCTTTGATCGAGGAGAACTTGGTATAATAAATGTAACCCTTGTGTGTGGACCAATCAATATAAGGCATTACTATAAATATTCCATTTCGTATATCATGCTGTTCTTCTGAATGTAAAATATTGAAGACCCTACCTTATGTAGAGAGAGCCACAACGAATGTAATATATCTCAATTGAAATGTGTACATTGGTCGTCGAATATGGTGGCATAAGAATCGTTATGACTTGGTCACTGATAATCTCCTGTTGAAAATCTCGTAACATATGTATTTATATACGTATAGAATATGTGTACACATATCATATGTATACATTTCTTTCTTTTTAACATCAGAAGGAAAAGAATTAAGATAGAGTATCTTTCAAGTTTTGTCTATAATGAAGGAAGATCTCGGATTTATGCAATTTTTAACATAAAGCAGAATGTGTATGTATGTGTGTGTGTACATATATATATATATATATGAAATTTATATATATGAAAATATATATGCATTTATTAATATATGTTGTATGGTATATATGCGTTTATATCGCAGCTTCCTTTATTTTATATTTGACATATAAAATGTCCACTTAAAACAGACGCTGAAAGAATGATTAAAAACATAACGGAAATCATGATCCTATGCATCGGATTGCCAAGCAAATCGATGTTTTATTAGATATCAGTATCAGGTGTACGACCCAGTCAGTATCCTTTAAGACTTCAGTTTTCGTAGGTCTCGCTTTTTCATAGCGTGGTCGAATAGACTACAAGACTTTAGAACATATCTCTCTTGTCACTTGCTTCGTAAATAGTAATATTGATAACATAAGTAAAATAGTAAAGCAGCTAAAGGACATTTTTATTCTCTGAAAAAGAAGAGATTGTCTTCTATGATCGGCTTGTGTGAAGTAAAGAGACTGCGATAAAATCGAGGAAGAAAAAAGCAAAGAACAAAATTATAGCTTGCGAGATTTGAGACATTATTTTAAAACATTATTACGCTCCGAGAGGTGTACATAACGCGAGTTACACAGTCTCACGAAGGTTTACCCTAATTTTCTTCTTCCTATTAGGTGTTGGAATTAATTCGTAGCGTTTTTAATGAAAGAATGTTATTTATTTCACATGAGCATTAAAAAATACATTAATGAAAGTACTTCCCATCACTTGTAAAACGCTACGAATTAATTCCAACACCTAATAATTCTATTCTGAAGAATGCTTCTTAGTCTTATCACTCCTTTCGTGTTTGTATTACACGCTTTCGATTACAAATATTTGATCTGCTCCACTCTAATTGTAATAAGTAACTGACGCTGTATAAGGGAAGCAAGTTTACTAATGTAATCAATCACTGACTCTAATTCTTAATTCTTTCCTGCTATCTCCTGCTATCTCTCGATATATTTTGTTTTTCGTAATATGATTCCGTAATATGTATGCCACAAATCTTTCACTCCGCATGCTTTTAATTTAAATAGTCTGGTAGCTTCCTGTATATCGCAATTAGTTGATTGAAATTCTTTATCGATATCAATTTGATATTACCTTTTAGATTGTAAGGTATTTCAAACTGTATATGTTGACACGTAAAGTACACGTCTGAAAGATTAAATTTACAGAGTAATTTATTAACGTTTATCTTTTGCACTTAATAAGCATAAGGTTATTTGTTGTATAGATAATGTTAGTAAGAAAGTCTATTCTGCCTGATTACTTCATACGTAGGATGGAAACAGTTTGAAAATATGTGTACTTCGTACAAAGTGAGTCACAATTAGCGAGAAACGCGATAAAAACTAGCGAACATTATCGCATTCAACATAATACGATTGCGAAATTAATTGTAAAAAAGAATTCTATCTGTAAAGTAGTAATAAAGTTATTATTGATGGAGGATTGCCCATTTTTTGGCAATTATAAAAATATATAAGATACTTCCCGGAATTTCATTTTGAGACACACAGTATTATCTCCCCCTTTATGCAGATAAAACTACATCGATAAATCGATAATAACGAATTAGTCGTTTAAGATAAAATTAATCTACATATATTGTCAAGTTCTTTTTTATATGTATGTAAATATGTACATTCTATATACAATAATATTACATATAATAGAGAAGATTTGACGATTTTAGCACATTAGGATTTTGGTATCATTTGATCGCAATTGTGAAAGTTATCACTAACTTGTAATAAATGTACTATACCACATTCCGCTTTTCGTATCAATCAATATTCTTATTCATTTCTGAAGTGATAGATGTTCTAAATGAGCAGTGTCAAACTATACATAATCATCGTGATGATTTTTCTATTTCACTACCACTATACATACCACGTATACTCTTTTGTATTTTAGGATTCATGGCAGCCATTAGAAAGAAGTTGGTTATTGTAGGCGACGGTGCTTGTGGTAAAACATGTCTTCTAATAGTGTTCAGCAAAGACCAGTTTCCTGAGGTGTATGTACCCACAGTATTCGAGAACTATGTCGCCGATATCGAGGTGGATGGCAAACAGGTGCGTCTCGTTTTAAAATTTCCTTATTACCTTCGTCAAAAGATCTGCTAAAATTCCTCTTTTAATGACCTTTTCGCTTCTTCCAAACAGGTGGAACTGGCTCTTTGGGACACAGCTGGACAAGAAGATTACGACAGGTTGCGTCCGTTGTCGTATCCGGACACGGATGTTATCCTAATGTGCTTCTCCATCGATAGTCCCGATTCCTTGGAGAACATTCCCGAGAAGTGGACACCAGAGGTGAAGCACTTCTGCCCAAACGTGCCCATTATCCTTGTTGGAAACAAAAAAGACTTGCGCAATGATCCTAACACCATCAAGGAACTTGGCAAGATGAAACAAGAGCCAGTTAAGCCTGAGGAGGGTAGGGCCATGGCGGAGAAAATCAATGCTTTCGCCTACCTTGAGTGTTCTGCCAAAAGCAAGGAAGGTGTAAGGGAAGTTTTCGAAACGGCAACTCGAGCTGCATTACAAGTATGTCTCAATTATCTATTCTAATAGTAAACTATAATAAACTATTAAAAAAAAAAATGAGAAAATTAGATCGCTAAGTTGGGAGTTAATATGAAAAGATACATTCAAATTTCAAGAAATATTCAGCTATATATATATATATATATATATATATTACGACATTGCTTAATATTTATCGTTGTTAATACATATAAATGTATGCAAACACTAATGCAAATATTTTTAAATCTTAGGTAAAGAAGAAGAAGAGGGGAAGATGTAGGCTTCTTTAAGATGTTGTGACAAGTGAGCCCATGGTTACAGGCAAAATTATGGAATTGCGGAACTAGCTGTAAAGAAGCTAGTCGTAATACTGCAGATCCCCAGCGGAAACCATGATATAACATCTTACCTTTAATTATTTTACATAATAAAACAAGTCTACAGCAGCAAAAAATTAGTAAAACAAAAAAGAAGGTGCAACCGCGTCGACAAATACATATATACCTAATGTTATAAACTGTCAATGAAACTGAAAGGACTCGAGAAATACTAAGTAAATTCAATACAAGTATACTTATAATCTTACGGAAAACTATAATGTACATTGTAATGACTATTGATTGTGTAATGTTTAACAGTAATTGTGCTTCGAGTTTAAATGATTAAAACAAAAAAATGATTGTCATACCAACAACTATTTACATTTTACGGTACAGAATTATCTTTATCATTGTAGTAATTATTACTATTATTATTACTATCTCTTTATTAATATAATTAATATTATTATTATTATATCCATTCTACATCTTTGTTTTTTAATCGTAATGTCTCTTTATTTTGGTAATAAACAAAATGAAAGAAAAATTTTTGAGATAGAATATCAATAATAAATTAGAATATCAAAATATTGAATACGCAAAACATGCGAAATACAGTCAAAGAGTAATAAGACTCAGAGAAACAATTCGAGAGAACTTTAAATCTTGCATCTTGCTTTTTTATTAAAAATCGTCACATTTTTGCGACTCTTGAATGGTGAAAAGAAAGTAAACGGACATTTATTATATTATAAACGCGCATAGATAGATCAACAGATCACTGGATTTTTAAGATACCAATTAGATTAAATGTGTGTATTATTATATTTTATTATTATTATTACCTTATAATTATTGTACGATGACACTAACGTAACAGAGATTATAACAGCGACTACATTTATATTTATGTATTCGGGGAACGCGTTCTTTGTGTCTGACCAAGCCGTGACTGGACTTGCGGTTTGCGCTTTTTTATACACATACATACGCCATCGATATCTTTAGCGTATGATATACTAAACTCGGAGATTATCGGTCGCGTACAGCGACGCCGTATATATCTCGCTTTGATTTTGTGTGCCACAATTGTAGAGCCGAGCTGCTTCGCAAAATTCACACCAATGTTCGACCTATTTGTTTCACCATTTGAGCTCTTCCCATTTCGCTTGTGCTGTCGTTTACGCCGAGATGAAAAGAGAAAGGATGATGCTACACTCGTCTTCTATAGATCCGTCTAATCTGTAAGATTATTGTAATGAAAAAATTGTCTCTTACAAAGGTGATGTTGAATTAACGGCCGCGTAACGCGATGCCTCTCTCGGCCGTTAATTCAATGAGCTCGACTGCGGAATTGTGTTCACTAAGTTCTCTCCTCGTTTCTCTTAGCGAATAGTAGATCTTGTTACACAGTACGCTTTTACGGAACTTCTCCAAGACATCCGAAGGAAAAAGAAGCTTAGCGACACTTACTTAAGATACTTCTGCCACGAGCAAACGCGCGCACGACGGATTCGTAGAAAGCAAAGAAAAGGAAGGAAGGCGGAGAAAGAAAGTGAAAAAGAGAGATGAAATGACGGGAGATATGTATATTAAGCGATTAAGTTTGCCCGAGTTAATGAGTGCTTTGGGAAATACGTGTCAAATACACGCTCCACTCTACAGGTCGCGCGTCGCTGCGAAGCTCGAAAGTGTTCTTTTATATTGAGTTTCGTGGTATATAGATGTGTGTATACACACACACACATATATATATATATATATAATTTTATATATATATATATATAATTATATATACATATATAATTTATATATATATATATATATATAAAATTATATACACACATCTATATACACGTACATACGTATATTGTATCAATTACGCACCCGAGATATTGTGTATATACATATATGATATAAACTCTACCATATTTTCGCGTATCACGATAAACATACGCGCGTCAAGATTCAAACACCGTTTTTCCAGAGCACACACACATACACACATTTACACACCACACTTCATATACTTCCGTCGCATGGCAGAGAAAGAGAGCAATAAATAAAAATTAACGAGAATAGGCTTGATCGTCTAAGATCTTTTAATATTGTCACATGAAATTGATCAACGCGTGTTCAATGTGAGCGAGCCGTTCTTTTTGACGAGCTAACACTAAGAGAAGAAAAGATATGCATGCATCTCCTACGTTCGCACAAATACATATACACACACATACAGACACGCGAGTACTTTTTCTTAAAAGGCTCCGTAAATCTCAAGATTACCTTATCAATAAAAGGCGATCTTATATGATCGTCGTAAGCTAATCTTTTTCATAAATAGAGATATTTTGAGACTCGTGTTTAACTGATTTGTACGAGAAGAAAAACCCAAGAAATGAGAGAAGTATCGGCAGTTTTTTTCCGATGTGTGTGTGTGTGAGAAATACTAAATCCGATTTTTATGAATCAGGAAAAAGGAAAAGGGATCATTGATTTTGACTTCCGAAATCTTTCTATCGGCTCACACCCTTTTTCTGCAAAACTACTAATTAAGCTTTTGTATGTAAGACTGTACGATTAACCTACGAACGCTATGATAACAAATTGTAACTAACAATAAACATTTCTTATGACGTATATAATCGGCTCTACTGCTAGATGATACCCGTTAAAGCGAGAAAATTTTATTTGCGTATCTTTTTTTTATTTTAACATGATACTAGTTCGTATGTACATCATAGATGATAACTTATAATTGGCTTCAGGAAAAAGAATAAAAATCTTGACGGTTTTTTCTTATAAAACAATTTATTTTGGCTCTTTCATATATAAACAAAAATCGCTGCATTATCTCTTAACTTAGCGTAGTCGAAATACGTGATATTGGAATGGAGTGTTGCTTTCTGTATAACTTTATAATTCGCCAAACATCTTGGGAAAGCATGTTGCGAAAAAAAATTTCAAATCGGTTCTGCGCGCTTTATCACGTCATTATACAATCGTTATAAAGTATACAATTAGTATATGTAGACAATTCTATATGCTAGAGACACTCCCCCCACCCCACCCCCATTCGAACATCCATTTTTCACTTATTGCAAAACGTCTCGCGGAAAATCCATGATATCTGCACTCTAAGTGTTATTTCTGTTTATACACATTTGCTTGTTCTTGAATGTATTAGAGTTGCTTTGTGTATTACGTGAGAAAAACTCACGGATCGCTTCGTAGATTAATGCATTAAAAAATGTAAACGAACTTTGTGATCGTTTACATCAGTTAATGTCTTATAGTTCGTCAGTTCTAGGTTTTAACGCCTTGCCCTTGCGATCGTAGCCCTTGAGCTCGTCGGTAGAGTGCTTGGCAATATACTTGATGAAGTCATCAAGCTCGCGACCGCCCTCATATCTGACTGGATTGTCCTTAGCATCCTTAGGCGCCCAGTAGAGCGTCGGGAAACCGCGTACTTCGTATGGCGCTGGTACGTCATTCGCTGTGGCGTCGAATTTGACGATCTCAATATCCTCGTCCACCAATTTATCACCCAACTCGTCAAATACTGGTGCCAGTTTCTTACAGTGGCCACACCAAGGCGCGTAAAATTCGATTAGTGTATCTTTGCCGTTATTGACAACGACTTCGTCAAAGTTCTTGGCAACCCCGACCTTCACGTTACCCGTATTGCTATCTGGAATCGGCTCGGATTTGAGATACGGTTCCAAAGCACCGGCCTGCAGATCCTTCAGGAACGCCTCGAACGTGTCCACGGAGAACTCGTCTTTGAGAACAAATTTCTGATTCTTATCATCTCGTGCTAGAATGACTGGTTTATCACCCTTTGCGTAGTCGATGCCAAAGTCGTTCAGCTCGTGCTGGAAGTCATCCTTAGAAGATATAGCGAAGGAGTACGCGGGGAAGTCCTTAGCGACCTTGAGGATCCTGTTGCGCCAGTAGTTCGTACCTTTGGCGTTCTTCACGTAATCCACATTGTAGTAGGCAATTACCAGAGGATTCTTGAAGTCCTGCGCATTATCGCGAGTGCGTACACCAGCGATACCGTAGCTGTAACAAAGTCGGCGTTAAAAAGTAATTCCAAGATTATCTAAAAGTTTCGATAAGAAGATGAAACTTACTAGTTCTTGGTAACGAATTCATTCACGTCACTAATAGAATCGCTGCCTTTGTATACAATGTTGTTATCTTCGAACTTGTTCTGGAGTATTTTTGGTCGGTAAAGAACAATTGCATTCCTGAAAAAAGGAGTATTTTAGTTATAAAATATATAAAATATATTTCATTTCTCGAACAATTACTTTCTTTGTACAAACGAACAGAAAAAATTATCTCTATAATTCTTGAAACACATACTTGTGAGATACTTTGTCCAAAACTTCCTTCGCCGATGTGTGAGCGAATTTTACTTTTTCTCTGAGCTTCTTGGAAACAGTATGATGTGCCGCAGACAATGGTGAATCATCCTTTTCGAAATAACCTATCACAACAACTTCGTCAGTTTCTAGGAACGTCTTGTGGGCCTTTTCGCTAGTTAGCTCTTGAGATGCTGGCCCCACTTGAGACTGAAATGATAATCATAGGTAAGAAAATTGTACAATTGGATTTCCATAACTAAATAAAAGGTATGAGATATTACCTTCATGTACTTAACAATGCCGGCTGCTTCTCTAGGACCATTATAGTCAGACCTGACCTCATTACGCTCAAAGATTTTGAGTGTCGGGTAACCGTTGACAGAGAACTTGTTGCAAGTTTCCTTTCCGGCCTCTGTACAGTCGACCTTGGCGAGCGTAATTGGTGGCTCACTACCTATAAGCAGCTCAGCTGCTTTTGCATACTCTGGCTTCAAACGTTTACAATGCCCACACCTGTGGCAATGAAATAACACATTCTATAATTAACTTCCACTTAAGAATTAATAACAATAATTAATAACATGGTGACAAGCTAATTTTAGTAATAAACTCTATTTCTGGACGAATATTCAATAACTATTGTTTTACATAAAGTTATAATCTCTAAAAAAAAAGTATTAGAACTACTTTTTGCTATTTTTTTTATTTGCGTTCAAAATAAGTTTTAATTTTAAGGCAAATAACATCTTTTTTAGTTTATTATATCCTTTTGAACAAAATAATGTAAAAACTAGAAAAAGAAAAAGATGGAACAACCAGCAAAAAATATAAAAAAAAAACAAAAAATTGAAAATTGAAATAGAAAAAATATATGATTCACACAGTGAAAAACTAGCTATTTTAATATCTTTATTATGAGATAAATAAAGATAACTGTTCACGACATTCGTCAGATTTTGGAGATATTCAGAAATTTGGATACGTCATCAAATTGAATAATGCCGTATGCCGGCGTTTTGCGCATCAATTAAACGCGCAAAAAATATATCTTTCGATAGAAGATACGAATCTTATCGTCAACAAAGACTCTGTATTACAACGTAATACAGATTAATACACCATAAAGAGCTTCTCAAACGATTTTTCTACTTGATTAATGACGAATGCTGACGTTTTTCCCTAATCCTAGCTATCCGCAATTTTTCTCTCTATTCTTCTTTGCGAATATTTCGTTTTATTGCGAATGTAGGAGTTTCGATAGTTCGTAAATGCGAGAAAAAGGCGTCGATACAACGCGGCCAGAAAAGACAGATCTGACAGATCTGATGAAGAAGTCTCTCTCACCATGGTGCGTAAAACATGACGAGCGTGTTCTCGTGACGCTCGAGCTCGCTCTCAAAGGTCTCATCGGTGAGTTCCAGGACATCTTTCTCGTCGGCGAAGGCACCGAGCAACAGCAACGGCAGGACAAACAGGCACTTTCGCAACATCCTCACGGTAGTGGGTCGTGTGATCACTGATTGTTGGAAGAATTGTCTGTCAGTATCAGCCGCCTACACGTCCGTCCGTCCGTCGTAGTAGACGTGGCTCTTCCAGGAAGTACTGTGGCTGGCGATACGCGATGCGGTCCGCGCGGTGCTGTCGCGCGCTGATTGGCTGGCGTACCGCTAGCGCGCCGATTGGCGAACCTGCCGCCTCGTGTACCAATTAAACGGCTTGCCACTTGCGCGCCGATTGGTCGGTTTATCACTTATGCACAGGTATATCCGGTGTCCGAAAAATCATGCTGCTATGCGATTTCTTATCCTACAAGACAAATCACAAGATAGTTTAACGTCTACGTTTTTACAAATGATTTGATTTTGATTCTTAGACAGATCAATGCTTATTTAACTGATTATAAACAGATAAGATAAGTCTCGATTCAAAATAAAAATCTTGTCCCGAAAGACACTGCAGTTTCTTTAATTAGATTGACAAAATATTTAATTTTGACTTCTGAAAATTCCTAGAAAATTTAAATAATTTCAAAAAAGAATTTTCGAACAAATTTGAGACTATAAAATCGAAAAAGTTTTACTCGATACCCAGTTTTTCTCGAACAAACGAGAATGGATTAAAATGGATTGAAATTTTTTTCTATCCATTTTAATTCATTCTCGTTTCCGAATGCGTATTTTATATATATATAGCGAATACTTTTTTTGGATTTAATTAGATTTAATTAGATTTAATTGGATACAATTGGATTGAAAAATTGCATTTCCCATTCAAAATTTTGAATTAAATAGTATTCAATGTGTATGTTATGCACAGAAAAAGCTAATATTATTTTTAGATTGAAAGGCATAGAAATATGCTTCATGCAATTCCTATAAATGAATAAAAATATATTCAGGATTGAAAAGCATTCATTTTAACATTCGTGAATCAATATTTCTGAAAAATCTGAATCTATTTCAATTCATTTCAATCCATTCTCATTTGCTGGGTATATATACATGTTCTTATTATTATACGTCTGGTGTATACTTATCTGATAACACAAGATGCGACCTCAAGGAGACCAGAAGATAATGTCAGATAATATATTCGAATACATTGTTGATGAAGTTGTCTCCATATCACTTTCTACCTCTATATTAATTTAATTTTAATTTTGGTTCAATTACTATTATCTTTTTTCTAACTCTTAGAAAACTACTATTACTATTTATTTACATTATTATTTATCTTTTTTTTTAATTTTTAGGGCTGATTGTTCCATCTTCGGCTAAACCATGTGGTAATTTATCTAATGGATAAACAAAAAAGTAAAAGCAAGATTATTAATTTTTATTAATTATTAAGATTTAACTATTAAGATTAAGATTAAGATTATTCCTAATGTGCTGCAGTGTTATTAAATTTTGATTATAGCTTGAATACTTTCACAACTCTTTTCAGATAGTATTAGGTGTTGGAATTAATTCGTAGCGTTTTACAAGTGATGGGAAGTACTTTCATTAATGTATTTTTTAATGCTCATGTGAAATAAATAACATTCTTTCATTAAAAACGCTACGAATTAATTCCAACACCTAATAAATTTCTCGCTCACCGCGCGAAGTTGTTAAATAACAACTGTCAATTATCATTTCGTGTTTATAATATGTTAGAATTTTACTTAAAATAAATTTTTTAATTATTATCCACGTTTCGACATGCATTTATATATTATAATTACACATATACCGTGGCGATAAGCCACGCAGAAAAAACTCCGCTTTTTTCTTTTTTTTACTCTAGGAAACTTTTAATAATCAAAAGTCCCTCCGTTCATATACAAGTCTGATATAAGACTATCGATACAACGAAGACAGGTTTCGTCCATTTACACGTTGCGTGTTTCATATATATATAATTTATATATATATATTTATTTATATTTATATATATATAATTATATTTATATATGTATACCGATTATTTACAAAAATCGTTACATGTATATAAATGACGACATTTATAAACGCGTAATTAAGGAAAGGTGGAAACGCATTTGTGAGGGAAAGAAATTAGCAGTCCTATCTTGGTCAATATTCTCGTTAGTCACCTTCGATACAAACGGCTATTAAATATTATTATTATTATTATTATTATTATTATTATTATTATTATTATTATTATTATTATTATTATTATTATTATTATTATTATTATTATTATTAATATTATTATTATTATTATTATTATTATTATTTAATTATTAGCTATCCGCAATCCAATATTTATCAAAGATTCTTATAAAACCGTAGATCCAATCTCGATCGTTCTCCTACTGATTAGAAAAGGGATTGACTTATTTTTACTTATCAACTTTTTCTCTCATTGAATCTCTCATTATTAATTCATGGTTAACAGGCTATCGCTATTGTTATCAAATCTCAAGTATTAATTCTCAGTTCACAAAATACTTCAAGCACTCACACACCATCGGTTCGGCTTACATTCCTATGAAGAAACGTAGGTCTCGCGGGTGAGAAACGAGGCCACAGAAAAAGAATTATCCAAAATTTGATAGAATAAAGCAAATAATATATTATTTCATAAAAGAAATACAAAAATATAATGCTATAAATATGTTTTTGCGTTTTATTATGCTGAAGGTCGAACTATAAAATATAAAATATCGCAAAAACTAAACTAGCATGCTGAAAGAAATCGGCACACGAATATTTCTTGATTCGTGAACGAGGAAAATTGAGATCCCACGTTTTATTTTATCAGTCAAACGAAAGTTCGATCGTTATTATGCAATAAATTAACGATACCGCCATAACTGAGAGCCGCTTCTTGCGCGTTTCCTACATTTCTTCACGATTCACCGCCCGTAGATTCAGGGGTGCTCGCATAGTATTTAATCAAGGCTACGGGCAACAAACGAGATGTTCGAGGACGGGTGAAGCTCACAAAAAATGGTAACAAGCGATAAAGGAAGAGATGCGAATAAAAAAAGAAAGAGAAAAGAAGAAGAAAGGAAAGAAGCGCAAAAACGCAAAGAAAGCAAGGAGGTTTACAACACGCATCATCCCGATGCAACTGTACAACTATAATACATTCGTACATCAAGTCGATGCCATAAATAAAACGGGAAAAAGCAAGGGGTCCATTTTCGCCTACGTCTTTATCACAGGCTACGATAATTTAAGGATCTGTTATATTCGACGGGGGAGGCCGGCCGCCGTCGGGCCGTCCTCGGACAGCGAGAAAGGACAAGCGGAAATCTTAACGGACGTATCGTAGAAAAGTGATTTTTCTCCTCCTCTTTAGGCTTCGCGAAAGAGAAGACGCTCGATGGATACGCATACAGGGATGATGGTAATGACGACGACAATGATGATGATGATGATGATGATGATGATGATGATGTTGGTATTGATAACGTTGATGACGATGTTGATGACGTTGTTAACGTTGGTATTGTTGTTGATGTTGAGGTTGATGATGAATGACGCTGTGCGAAGGACGTGGAACGTGGTAATCTCGCAATCGCTACACGTACTCGTCATCGAGTACACATTTCTTCGAATATTTAATCGCTACATTCGTTTCTTTGTTATTGCTTAACCGTTACATCGTGGATGCGAGAATGCGACGAGGTGCGACCACAGTTGGAAGATTTGATGCAACAGTGACCCAGCTCATTAACAATTTATTTATTGAAATTTATTTATTTCTTGAAATTATTCAGTAACTTGACTGAGAGAGTGTTTAAAAGAGAATATTGTATTCGTTTTCAAAATAGAATTGAACGTTTGTTTGAATTGATAAAAATATGTAAATTAAATTATCAGACTGACATAAAAAATTCATGCTTCAAGCGTATAGAAGCTTTAATGAACTTTCATCCTTCATATCTCTTAAATAATTCAATTCTCAACTTGAATTTTTTTTGTGATTGATGTCTCATCATAAAATAGTATTTGGCATACAATTCTTTAATTCTCCTCCTCCTTCGATCATGAGATTTTTTTAAAGATGAGTTAAGTCACTGTCGCACTCTTCAATCGTCGCAATATAATCGTATAATTTGTGCTAAATTTCTGAATAAACGATAGTTATATAAGAAATAATCACAAAATTTTGAGAAACACTTTATACGAAACACGCATGGTAGATTTGTTGCACCAACGGCGAATTGACAAAAATTTTAGTTGGAAAATTACAATATTAAAATTACAATACATTTTCCGTAGATTGTGTTACCTCAATATAAAGGGAGTTCTAATAACGCGGAAAAGTGGAGACAATCTATTGACGCTAAGACAGATATATGCAATTGTTAAAGGATTAGACCAAAGTATCCTACAAAATTTCTTCATCTTATTTGCATGATATCGCGACCATATTTAGTCAGAAATGCAGTTATTTTGAAGAAGAAATGATTTGATATAAGTGTAGAAGGAAAACAATCGATTTTTTATTTAAAAAATAACAGACTTTGAAGATAATTTTACTTCAAAACTCATCAAAATTCAAGAAATTAACGAAATTATTTTATAAGCATGTTAAAGTGTACAACCACACAAAAGTATTTAGGCAAACTGGAAGAATATAAAAATGAATATTATAAATATAATTTTATTAATTTTATTATGCTAAATAATTAAAAATTATTTATTACTTGTATTAATAAAAATATACTTCGAAGATGAAAAATATTCTTTTTCATATCTTTATAACTTGTTTCAAAGAATTTTCTAAGTAAATGTAAAAAAAATGATTACGCCGCAAGGTAAATTAATTATTTGTACAATAATTTGATTTTATTCAGTCTTCTATTCTTTTCCTTTAATTTGATCAGTTTTCTAAAAAAAAGAATCTTCATTTTTTTAAGTAATTGGTCTAATTCTTTAAACAATTTAAACAATGAAATAGTTGGTGCAAATCGATCTAATTCATGGGAAAAATTTCCTAAGTGCTCTAACTCAATTATCTATTCGACACACGTAAAATAGACAACATGTAGAATAGATAAAGATAACTCTTAATATCGAAATCTCCCAAGCGAGCGTTCCTAACTCCGACATGCGCCATTTCGCTCATCGTCGTCGTCGACGTGAATAAGTCGCGTCGTTGACGTCTTTTTTTTGGCGCGACGTCTACTTATTTTAAGAAACATTATACAATTACGTACGTACGAATGTATAAAATCTGTTTTTCTTTTTTTACGACTAAATGGGGAATGTACGATCCTTCTTTCTTCTTCCCGTCGCGCGCGTCCTCACGACGCGTCGATTATAGAAATATCGTTACAACGATTTCCTTACAAATACAGAGCGGCTGAGTTCGCGAGATGCACGTTTCTCACGAGGATCCGTATCGATAAAAAAAGATCTCTCTTTTTTTTATCTTTTTCTCTTACGAGACTCTTGACGAAGATTTCTCTCATGAATTTTATGGACTCGATTCGATTGAAACGCGTCTCTCGCGAGACTATAAAGTAACATCGACGTTCCTTACAGGAATGTTTGCGATTAATCTTCGGGTTATAAAAGTGTGTGTGTGTATATGTGTGTGTGTGTGTGTGTGTGTGTTATGTGTGCGCGCGCGAGTGTACTTTTCCTTTTTTCTTTTATTTATAATGGCTCCAACATTCAGAGGCGACATTTAAGTATCTCTCGGCAATACACTGCGATCGCGAACGCTCGCGGTCAGCTCTTAAACGACACGCTTACTTTCGAATGTTGAGCCGCCAAAAGGCATACATCTGCCGTTACGATCGTTAACATCGAATTTAAGTTATGGCACACCTACGAAAATGACCCGCTGGATCCGCGGATTCGTGTGAATTCAAAGCGAACAGCGAAAAAAATAAATTAACGTGTGCATGGCCGATTAAATATAAAAAGTTAGATGGTACTTCTCTTTCATTTAACTAAACGTCGGTCCTGAATCCCTTATGCGCGATAGTAGCGTGCTAATAAATACTTTCTGCGTTTTTTTTTTGCAAAGATACGAACGAAGAAACATCTGCTTCTTGCATAAAATGGACTTCTTTTACACTCGGAAAAAAAGTCTATGAATTTAATGTCTTGTCTTACAAACTTTGTATGTATCTTAAATCGTTAAAATTCTATGTACATATCCACTTTAAGAAATCTTAGTATTGTTCGTAGCTCTAAATATTTCTTAAGTTATTTCGATTCCACTTTTATGTGTGTCTGTATGAGCTGCGTGTACGAAATGCTTCTCATTTTTTTATTCTGTTTTCGCATACGCATGTTATCGCTATTTGTCAAGACATTGTGCAATTACATGTAACGCTTTTCGTGTTTCTTTTTTTCGTTTTTACTTTACCATTTTTTTTTTAGACGGAATGAATATACGGATTGTATCGTCGTTTCAGTTCGCTCAGTCCTGATACGCGGATAAAAACTGTTTAAAAATTCTTGCATGAGATAATCGACATCGATAGAAATGCAAAAGTAAATACACTTGAGAGGCGATTTGTGCATTGGCTAAAAAAGAAACACGCTAAAAATTCTGACATTTTTGATATCGTTGCTATGTAATATATAATATATAATATTCGACGATAAATCTCATTTTATATACGCTTCGTATCTTTCATAAATGTGGGCTTGACACACCCTCCTTTAAATACTAATAATAGTCTCTTTAACGAGACTACATTAATGTCGTTACTTTGCGCTCAGCACTTTCGTTCTTGGCAATGTGGACAAGAAGACACGAAGAAAGAGAACGGAAAAACGGAGCAAAAAAAAGCGAATAAAAAAGCAACATCGATCTTACTTTCTTAACTACATAAAGAGCTAATCACTATTATCAAATATCGAGTCGTACATCCCTAATACAATATCAATAAATACATCGCTCTGGATACATCCAACATGATACATGCACACTGTTTTATGACACATGGATTGACTCTTAATATTCTTGTATTATCTGATCTGCGCACGCGACGAATAACCATCATTTTAGGACCATCAATCGATCGATTCCACAAGGAAAAATCTTGCTTGTCGCACATTCCGGAAATGAACGAATGCGAATAATTTAAATAAACTTTGTTCGTCCACGTTACATCTACGTGGGATTTGTATTAGTTGTATTACGAGTGCTAAAGCGAAGTTTAATATTAATAACTAACAAACTATATTTTGAGACCAATCGTTTACGCCTGTATCGCAACTGTCGACAACGTATAAAAGAAATATTGGGTTATTTTACGAGGCAGGCGCGCTATTGCGAGGTCTCGGCTGGACGCGCCGCTTCTACCACCATTGTCCACAAGAAATACTGTAGTTTCGTATGGACGCTGAGAACTATGCACTGCACAGTTAAGTAACGCATTTCGTCACTACACCATCACAACAGCATCCTCACCACAGAACAGAAAGGGATACTGATCGATCATCGTCTGGACTACATCTTCCAGGTACGGCCTCATAGCTTCAAATCTGCCGAGGTCGTTGAACTCGATCGGTAGTAATGTAGGCCACCAGCAAATCGCTAAGTTCTTGCTGTCCATACTATTAAGTTTACAATTCTCCGCAACTCTGAAGACGTATAAATTTAAGTTATAGTACAAATTATAGAGATAAAGGAAGATACGATTAGAATGACTATGAAAAAAGATTTAACAATTATATCTTCATAATATTCACTTACTTCACGAAGTGCTGGAAGATAAATTTAAGAACGTCAAAGTTTACTGGATTTAACTTGTTGAGCATCATACGCAAGGCTAACAGTCTCCCGCTTCGGTCTGCAATCATTCCAAATTTTGGGATTTAATCTTAATTTAAGTCATACGACTATTATCTATAAAATAAAAGTACTAACCTTCCATGTTCATGCAAGTCGCCGACATAGGTTTGCTAATACCTCGTGCACCTGATATATTAGCATAACATGTGCTTAAAAATACTTTGATTTTTGTTAAAATAATTGTAATAAAAATTTAATGATATAATAAACATCCAAGAACTTTTAAAAACAATTAAAATCATTTTTAGAAAAATTGTTTAAATTTTTATGATCAAAATTAAACTTACCCGATATATCTTCCAATTCGCTCATGCGTTCTTTGTCAATAAGCGGTGGTAATCTCTTAGAAAAGAAGTCTTTCAGGGCTGTAGCGACAGCATTTACAGGAATATCCAAAGAATGTATGTCGACATTACCATCTACAAGTTAGAAAAAATGATAGATTCATGTTACTCATCATACAAAACATCATACATAAATTTGATTTAAGAAAAAAAATAAATAAAATAGAAAATATAAATAAGATAAAATTTTTAACAAATAATATACCTTCTTCGAACTTTTGGAAAAGTAATTCCACGTGTGCACGATTACCGGGCACCCTATATATCCCTTCCGAATCCAATCCCTCGTCTTCGATAAATCGAACGCACTTCTCGAGGAACAAAGGTATCCGATTCGTTTCGCTCTGCGCAAAATCCTCAATCAAAGGTTGCTGTGACTGACTCGAGATCGGTGTTCCCCCCGGGCCTTTGGTCTGTTTTATCTTTTCTTGTTTCTTCTTTTCTCTCTCTTTCTCCTTCTCCGCATGTTTCTTAAGTTTCTCCTCTTTTTGCCTTCTTTTCTCTAACTTTTCATCCTCCTTTGCCTTTTGTTTGTCTTTCTTTCTAGTTAATTTGTCGCTGTCCTTCGACTTATTCAATATACCGAACTAAAAAGCAAGCAATGCAAGTTAATTACATACGCATTCTGCAATATCGATTTATATTATATATGCTACAAACTTACACTGGGAGAATTAATTTCACGTGGCGAGGAAACGTCTAGACTTGATTCATCATCTGGAAATGCATTTTCACCTCTGTGTTTGGCTAAAATAATAAGTTTCATGCAAGTTAACGAAAGCATAAACACAGCAACTTAATAGAAAACATTAACAATAAAAAAAAAATCAAAACTTAATTAAGAAGCCTCGATTTAAGCGAAAATGTAATATGTTTTTTATATACATGTACAGATTGCCATTAAATTAGAAACTTTAGATTGTATTAAATAATTCATTAGAATTATATTAGAAAATGTTCTACACTGATTATATTTTATTATAAATTATATCAGTCATAAAATATCTTATAAGTCTCTCTATAACAACAAATATCCTCCTTAAATTAAAATTCACTAAGTTACTTACAAGAGGCGCTGAACATCTCCTGCGTCATATGTTTCATATTAAACGGATGTTGTAAGTATTGCTGTTGCAGAGAATTTCCGGAAAATCTTTTCCGCAGACTAGCTGCTGCGTATTTATATTGTTTCGATCTGGATCTCGAAGTATGTTCTGGATCGCTTGATTCGGAAGTATCAGGTGTTTCGCTAGATACTGGAAAGATAGAGATATTTCGTTAAATATCACTATTCACAAGATGTAAGAATTTATAATTGTATATATTTAAAAAAAAAACGATGAAAGAGAAAAAAAATTTTACCTCTCTCTGCGGGATCAACACGCCAATTCTTCTCGTCTTTCATGTTATAGTTGAGGCCAACATCCCCGCTACCCATACTGGCTAATGATGGTACTTTTGGTGTCGCGACTGGTATCGCAGTGCGTTTCTTGCGTATTCGTTTATGCGACGAAGGCTTTTTATTTCCTTTGCCCAAAATGTCCGTCGCTCTTTGTCTCTCCAAGGAACTCCACTCCGAGTCAGAATCGCTGTATGCTGTGTGTTTGTGTATGTGTTATGTACAATTATTCATAACTGTGTGTTATGTACAATTATTCATAATAATTATGAATAATTGTACATAAATTTAGCGTTCAAAAGATTTCTAACATAAGAAGATCTTACATGGCTGTCCCTTTTCACGTCGGTGACGCAACTTGGACTTATTGTTGCCGATAGAATCTTGCACCAAAGCGTACATATAATCGCCATCGTAAGCGGAGTACATGTTCGGAACAACGTCCTTCACCTGCGCGTATTCAGAACCGAGATCTACCAGTTCCGGAGTGGCGAGAGGAGCGTGACCCATTGTCAATTTCGGGCCGTGCTCGTCTTTCTCGCCAATCGTCATTCTAGCTATAACGTCCGTTACATTGGAAAAGTCCTTCAGATTAATTTTCCCGGGTTGTTTCAAGGTCTGACTGTTGCCTTTCGGCCGTGGCTTAGCCTGGGAGATATATCGTCGACCTGTCGTAAAAGCTCTGTGCGAGTAACTGTTAGTAACTCCGTCTTGGTGCATAAACGTGTCCTTTACCCAACCTATACAAAAAAAAAATTTATAACTCGACAAATATTGAAGAATCGCGTTGTGACATTGCACGATATAAGTTGCTTTTGTCTATTATACTGACCAGACAGTTTATTTGTGATATCTTCATTTTTCATTAAATCTCTCTCCCTCTCTTCTCGATAGAAATCAACCTGGCTGTAAATGTCACTGTCATCGCTTGGAGTGGCTCTGTGATCAGCGAATTGTTCAGTCAAACCGGTATCACCTAGATCACCGTCGGGCGTCAATTGTTCGTATGACTCGGAACCGCTTCTAAAAGTTACAGACATACTGCTTGACATTAGACTTGGGGTCACAAATATATTTAGATGATAATAGATCTGTATGCTCGGTTTGTTAGAGATAGTAAACCGCTTTTAGAATAGTTACCCGTCATCCGGTGTTTGAAGGTGATAGCTCTCATGTCGCGGTGGCGGCATTGGATGCAAAGCCGAATATTCTAGGGTGCCTTCTCCGCTGTCATTCAAATTCCCTGGTTCCTCCATGTTAAACGCCTGCTCGATCTCCGGTTTCTTCTCCCATACCACTTTGAAGAAGGGCGTGTAAAACGCGGCTGTACATTACAAAATTATGCGTTAGGAAATGAGTTTGTCAAATACTGGAGAAATAAAAACTGGAGTTTCTTACTTTTTTGTTGACAACTGGATGCGGAGGTCATGAAATGCGCCTCCAATTTATCCGCTATTGCGTTTCCCTCTGTGATAAGTAGGTGACTTAAGTCGTTACTGAAGAAAGCATTCGCACCGCCAGTATCAGTCACAGCCATTATTTGTATTGGCAAATTTGGTATATTGGTGGAAAAAGCACTATAAGACAAAAGAATATATGTAATAAAAAAATATCTGCAAAATAAAATATTAATTTTTTTAGATGCGTAAACGGCGTGTTACGAGTACATACTTTAGAGTCGCGAGAGAGGCTTTCCTCTTTGTGGAGTAGACGAGTATAAAACCATGTACTAATTCATCTCTAAATGCATTGGCTCCGTGAAAACTCGAGATAATGACTTCAACACGACGTTTACATTCTCCCAAAAACGTTTCCAAAACTATAGATCTATCTCCGCTGAGAAAGCAGCATTGATGATTGAGTAAAGGGCCGAGAACGTTCTCAACTGAATAAGGATCGCCGCAGAACATACACATTATTATTCTGAAATAAAACGTTAGATAAAATATATTCGCTTATATAAATTAACTAATTAAATGCAAACATTACGATTAATAATCGTAATATCAGGCTATCTACCTAATATCAGGCTCCAAACATTCAATGACGCTTTGATATATATTTAAAAAACCAGCTCTGTGATTTATAGATTGTATAAGTTGTTGCAAAGCGTCTTTTACCAATGAAGTTGGAAACCTTTTGTGTTTCTCCTGCTCCAGATCGTCTATGCAGACATCGATAAACGGACACTGCAAACTATGAAATCGATAAGATTATTAAACGCTCGACAAATTTTAATTTGTGATTAATGTAATTAACTGAGTTGTGTCCTGCACATTTCTTTTCTTTGAAATATTAAAAGCACTTGGCTAATAAAATAATAAATATATCTCTATCTTTATCTTTTTTTAATCTACATTAAAATATATGTAAGAATTACTTAATCAATTTTGTATGCTTATAAGAAAAATAAAAATTAATCCAGACCCAAATGACTTATTATGTGTAGTAAAGAACGAGAAAATTACTGTGTACTAAGGATTAATATACCTGTCGGCGAGATTTTGCCCCTCTTCTCTGAGCTTCATGGCCTCCATTTCATCAATACTAGCTTCTGGTATAAACATTATTACAATGGGCAATCCTTGAAATGGTAGTCTATCCTCTTGCTCTAGATTTGATAACAAGGTTTTCTCTAAAGAAGATCGAATGTATTCGAATGAATCTTCATTCGAATAGATACAAAAAGATCCTAGAACGAGAAAGACATATCCATTGTATGTAGATAATATTTTTGCAATATACAGAGATGCAATCAGGAGGATATTTACCATGTGGCATAAAATCGGAGGTAGTGAAGGAATTATGCGGCAGTCCGACATCGCCGTCTATGATGCGATATCCGAGAGTGTAGAGTTGACAATCTATTTCCACTTCGTCATCATCTGTTTGTGCCCTTATTTCGCGAGCAAACTCTTCGCTTAGCCCGTTACTTCCAAGTATAACTAAATTTAATTGATTGTTGTCCGACGTTAACTGCCACTGACTACTGTGATTCCATGAGGAAGGTCTGTTAGAACGTTTTCAGAGTTGTGTTATGAAATAATTCCATACTATATAATCATGCATGACGAAATATTAACTTCTTTACCTGTGTGCTTTCGTTCCGAGTATTCTTTCTATAAGTGCGTCCATGCAATTTGGATATGCAGGACAATGCTCCCTTATAGGACAATGTACAAATCCCAAATGTTGAAATAACATTAACTTTCTATCTTGATCTAATCTATCTAATGCTTTGTATCTATAAGCATAAAAATTGAAGTTGATTTATACAAAAAAATTTTTCCCGTATAATGTAGAATTAGAAGAAAAATTTATTTAAAAATATAATAAATCCAGTACATAACGTACCTAAAATCATCCAATAATGCGTCTGTAATTTCTTTTATATCATCTTGTGTAATAGTTCCCGATGGAGCTATACTCTTGAAATGATAAAATAGATCAGCATGTTCCAACAATAATTCCTGTAACGTATTATAGTACTGATTGCACATATTCTGTATGTAATATATAATACAATAATATGTTTTATTCCAAACGTCTTACTTGAAAATTGTGCTTTGCTTTTTCAATAATTTCTTTTTGATGCTGATCATAAATTTCTTGACAATCATGATGAGAAAGCTCCTCAAAGCATTCCCTACCCATAAATAAAACTCTAACTTCAGACAAATGTTTTCCAGGCGTAACATAACCAGTTTCCTCCAACAATTGTTTAAATTGTTTCTTCCACCTAATGAAAATTAATTATAATTGACAAAAAAGAATTTTTTAAAATAATAATTGAACATGTCACGAACATAACATTAAATGATTATAACAATATTAAAGTATGCTTTACCATTGTTTTTATTTTATTATAAAAGCCAGTTATATTTACGATAGAAATTAATAATTCACTGCAATATATGTGTGTGTGTGTGTGTGTGTGTATATATATATATATATATATATATATATACATGTATGTATGTATGTATGTATGTGTGTGTATATATATATATATATATACATAAATGTAATAAAGATATTTTATTTGATCTTAATTTTCTTAAATTATCTTTGTAATTCATGTATTATAAGTAAATTGACTTAATGGCTGAGACAAATATTGATTTCCGACCACAAATACCTTGAAAATCTATCGTTCTACATAATATATAAACCCACACTGTTACACAAATGTTAGCACAGTAAATATTACAGAATATTTCCGACTCAAATACATATAGTATTATATATCGTCAACAAAAAAAACAAATATTAGGTGTTGGAATTAATTCGTAGCGTTTTTTAATGAAAGAATGTTATTTATTTCACATGAGCATTAAAAAATACATTAATGAAAGTACTTCCCATCACTTGTAAAACGCTACGAATTAATTCCAACACCTAATAAAAAAAGCAGAAATTACCTTTTCGGAAGTCTGCACAAGAAACGCCACCCAGAATAAAGCAAAGCATTAGTAAATTGTATATGAATATTATTAGAATATTTTTAGATCATTAAATAAAATAATATATTAATTATTAATTAGTTACTCATCAGTTCTATATAGAATATATGTGGACTTGTTTCTACAATATTTATTTGTTAAAGAGACTGGATTCAGTTCTGTGTAAAAATAACTTACTCTAGTCGCCGTTGCTCTTGCTGTAAAGCATTTATATGATTTTTAAATACGGTTTCCGCTTCGGGAGTCTCCAGCACGTCATATGGAATTTTCGTGCCGTTGTTTTCTCCAAAATCACAATCGATCCACGGTATATCCTCGGGACATTCATAGAAATATTGATCAAAATCAGGATGTGTCTTTATGTACTGTTGCACCGCCGACCATTCTCTGCAAAACGGCATCTTAGTTATCAATTCGCAAAAGGTTTTGTAAGAGAAACCTATTATTCGTATTATCAACTTACTCATTAATTAAATTCGATATATCTGGACAAATTTCATGAAGTATATCCGGTAACATATCTAAGTAGCCCTGTATTTTTTTCGCTATCTGTTCGTCTTTCAATTTCTTAATATGCCTTCTAAATAATCTCTGCGTCGCTTCGATACCGAATAATTCTACAAAAGTAGAGAATTCTTTGAGTTGCGCTAATTTCTTCGATGCCTGCGACCACAAAGCGCGATAATCAGTTACATGTATCCGGATCAATCTCTGTAACGATTCCGTCGATGCATCCAAGAGTTCCTTCCTAGCTCTGGCTGCCTCCGCGAATGGTATCACTTTACTGCGCATTTTCGTCTTGTCAATTAACTGCGCCAGAATCATGAACGCCAAATCCACGTTGATGTTCTCGTGCGCCGAGGTTTCGACGATTAAAATCGATCCCTTGTATTCTTTGCGCATTATTAATTTCTCGGCCTCTTTGACAAACTGCTCATTCGCATCGTCGTTCTTAGTCGTTACCAGCACTATCGACTTTTTCGTCTTCATCAAATTATTCAAGATATTCGCCACAATCTCAACCTGCTTCTCTATTGCCCTATTCGGCACGAGACTCACATCAAATACGCACAAAAATCCGTCAATGTTCAATTTACCGTCAGGTAGAACTTTTTGTTCGTACTCTTTCTCTATACCCAGCTGATTTTTACAGATATACATGAGCTTCTCCGCGCTTGTAATCTTCGTAGCGGCGCATCTCTTCGCATATGGTTCCATTTTGCCGCCTTTAAACGGCTGAAACGACGCATCGTCTATAAATTCCGTATGCTCTATAACTTGAAACTGAAACTCCGTCCCGTCTTCTGCCATTTTCATCACCTCACCCCAGTACAGGAAGTGATCATTGTTTACCACACGTCCGCTGAAGTCAGACTGCAATAAAATGTTTGATCATCGAAACGTAAACACCTTAAACTAAAGGAATTATCGATACATTGCAGATATATCAATTTCTCCAAATTGATTAGTAAATAGAATTGTAAATCTTTTTACATAACTACAATACACACTAAACAATTAATTGTTCTATATTTTAACTATGTAAAAAAATTTTGCAAATTTGTACAGAGCTAATTCAGAGAAATTCATATATTTGTAATGTGTCGATAATTTCTTTTATTTAAAATCTCCATAATTGATTACGAAATGAGATGTAGAGACGTAAATACCTGCGATAATACTGAAATATGCTCAACATTGTAGTCATCGCTCATGGAACGCATAAAGCGATTACATAGACACGACTTGCCGACGCCGACCTGTCCCTTGTCCTTTTCCGTGCCGGAGAGCCCGACCACCGCGACGTTGATGCTCTTTGCATTGTCACTTTTTCTCGCCATGTTTAGCACGCGATGATATCGCTCGTAGCAAATGTCAAAATAAACTTTTTCCTTCTTTTTAAATAGCGTTGCTCAAGACATAGCGAAATGCTACCGAAAAAGTTGGCTACCAATGCAGATTTGTCTTTATACCTTTGGTCATATTCTACCCTTCAAATCTAGAGCTTTGCGTAGAAAATTGGTTCAATCTCCCTTTGGTAACATCTCTAAATGATTTGAATCACAATTCGCTTACTCGCAAAGATAAATCTTGGGTTTTGTACAAACATCTACGCGCGACTGATTCCCTCTAGATTTCTTATCCGTATGATTATCTCTACTCTATCGTCTTTTACGATAGAAAAACGCGATTAATAGTGTTACGTTATTAAATATAAATAACACAGAGCTTGAAAACCCTTAAACACTATCTATCGTTAAGCATAGCGTTTATAGTTTAGCACAGCTGTGAGCAATGGTTCTTTGGAATGGCACTGTGTATCTGAAAAAAAAATGAGAGAAACGTACACATTTAGAGAGTTTCCGTATCAATTGTCCTTTACAATCTATAGCAATTATTTTAATAGTCTCAGATTTACACATAATTTTTAAAAGTTTTCAATTATTTTTCATAACCTATAACAATTTTAGACATCGTTTCAAATTTACGTATAAGAGAAAGTTTCTCTATCAATCATCTTTCATAATTTATAGCAACTATTCTAGTATCTCTCTTGTCAACAGTTTTATTTAATATGTAGTAAACACAGTTTCAGATTTACGCATAAATTTAGAAAGTTTCTGTATCAATTATCCTTCATATCTTCATAATCTGTAACGACTTTAATACATCGTTTCAGACTTATGCATACATTTAGAGAGTTCCTTTATCAATCATCTTTCATAATCTCTAGCAGCTATTTTAGTACAGTCTCAGATTTACGTACAAATTTAGAAAGTTTCTTATCAATTATCCTTCATAATCTCCAACAACTACTTTGGTACACCGTTTAAACTCACGCATACATTTAGAGAGTTCTCTTGTAAATCATCTTTCCAAATTCACATTAACTACTCATACATCGTCTGACATTTACAATTTAGAGTCATAACTTTAGAAAATTTTCTTATTACAAATTTAGAGAGCTCTCTTATAAACAGTCTTATTTAATCTGCAATTACTTTAGTGTAAAATCCCAGGTTTACATAAATTTATAGAGATTCTCTTGTCAATCGTTTTTCATAATCCGTAGCAATTATTTTAATACATCTCATATTTATGTATACATTTAGAAAGTACCCTTACGAATTAGTTTTTATAATCTGTAACAATTATTTTAGTACATCGTTTTAGATGTATGCATAAATTTAGAAAGTTCTCTTGTCAATTATTTCATGATTCTCATAATTCTCAGCAATTTACTTTAATACTTCATCTAAAATTTATAAATTTAGAAAGCTCTCTTATACTCATTTTTACCAATGCAGTTTAATTTTAATCTCGATTCAAATAATTCTTCATCTTTTTCTGATTCTAAGAATTAGAAAAAAGAATAAGTTGAATCGAGATTAAATTTAATCTACATTAATAGAAACAAGCTTTGCAGTCTCAATAGTCCTCATATAATCTATTAATTCACATAATCTAGTAATTAGCAATTACTTTAGTATTAAATCTCAAATTTTACGTACAAATTTAAAGAGTTCACTTATTAATTCCCTAATCCACAGCAATTAATTTAATACATCATCTCAGATTTATGCTTAAGTTTAGAGTTGTCTTATCAATTATCTTTCATAATCTGTAATAACTACTTTAGTATAAAATCTTAAGTTTTACGTATACAAATTTAAAGAGTTCACTTACTAATTACCCTTTTCTAATTCAAAGCAATTATTTTAGCGCAGTGTCTCAGATTTGTGCACAAGTTTAGAGAGTTCTCTTATCAATTATCTTTCATAATCTGTAACAACTACTTTAGTATATCGTCTCAGATTTATGCTCCGCCGTAATGTACCTCTTAAAATACATCTATGAATCATACATTGCGCTGAAAGAGCTATTCACAATAGCTCGGTTTCATGCTAATTGCATCAATAGGCATCGACAATGGATACAATTGTGAGAAAACCAGATGTCCATTTATAATATAAGAATAAATCAGTTCTTTTCCAATCAATAGCAACAAATAAACCGCGATCGAAACTCTTCACTTCCGAGGAATCAAACGGTACGCGAAATATTCTCGATGTTCTGTTCCCTTCTGGATTACCACGTTCCGCTCTTTACTCGTCGAAATAAGAACTCCGTTTTTCCGTAGTTGCGGAATACGTTCGCGTGCGTTAGCCGGCTCTCGTTCTACCTGTACTTTTTCCCACACTTTTCGCAGGTTTGGAGTACGAAGCTGACTTACACTCGACGTCTGGTGGAAGCGAGAGAGAAAACGAGCGGGGTGCAGAGAGTGCAATTAGGACGAACGAATTTAATAGATTTCTTCATCCCACGTTCATGTTTTATCACACCTTTTAATCTCGGTTTAACTTTTTTTCACTTTTTTTCATCTCTCTCTCTCTTCAACTAAAAAAATTAGAAAAAGGATAAATCAAATCGAAGGTAAAAATCAACATTGGTAAAAATGGACGTCAGTGTATCACGTTACACTTTCCGCATTCTGAAACGGGACAAGTAGACTCTCTCCCTCGGCACTTGGAAAAGAGAAAGAGAGGGAGAGAGCAAAAACTGATGGAAAGTGCAACTAAAGAAAGACGTCTCTGATGAAAGCGTGCGAAAGTTCCGTGCGCGATCTGGCAGGTTCTTTCTTTTTAAATCGCGTTGTGCCCGTTTCATTAATGTAGATTAACTTTAATCTCACTTCTCTTTCATCAGTCCAACTTTAACCCCTAATTCTTAGAATTAGAAAAAGATAAAGAATTAATTGAATCGAGATTAAATTAAACTGCACTAGAAATGGGCATTACGCCGCTTTTTTTGCGCCCCACGTGAAGAGGAGGAGCGCGCGATCCCAGCGTCGGACCAGTAACTCGACTTCGGGGTAGCAAGGGGGACTGAGAGACTCCGAGTGCGTAGGAGGGTGCAAATGGAAACGAACGAATCCTCTGTCCGCGAGATCTCGCAGTTGCAACCGACGATTCTCGTCTACTCCAGCGTGTCTCAATGACAGATTTCAGATCGATATACACTGTATACAACTGACGACGACGATGACGAAGTTACCGTCTCTCCCCCGAGGACATCATTCGGGAGGGGGAAGGGAAGCGACGAGGTAGAAGACGCAAGACGCTCGCCGTTTCCGTCGTCGTCGTCGTCGTCGTCATTGTTGTCGCTGCGTTTCGCAGGATGTAAAACACGACGAAGTGAGGACACGATGAGGGCTACCTGAGTAATAAGGGGGAAGCGCACAAGGGCTGTCTCCTCAGGGGGGGGCGCTGACTCGATCCACCGTCAACGGAACCCGGCCGTACAGGCGCGTGGTCGCACTCGTCGTCGTTGTAGTTATCGTCGTCGCCGGGATCCTGAGGACGATCTCGCTCCTTGGCGACTGTATATCGTCCGGCTCGGTGCGACTCGGCGCAGCGCGGCACGACACGACAAGACACGGAGTTTGACGTTGCGACGTGACGTTACTTTCACCGTTGACACGACCCGCGACCTCGAAACGTCGCTACCACTAGGCACGCGCGGCACCGCGACGCATCGACGCAGCGACACGGCTGTGCACGTCTCCCCGAGACTCCCGAGAGCGGCGCGAAATCCCAGGTGTGTAAATAACTTCACGTCAAACACCGAGTGTCGCCCCGTAGAGGAGCCATCTTGCTGGGTGGGCACGCATCGGCGGCCGCCGATGTTTTCCGCCTGGGCAGTACGGTCGTCAGTGGTCAAGCCTGGATACATTTTAGGGGGCATTCCTCCCTCCCCTCTTCCCCTTTACCCCGGAAGTAGAAAAGAGAAGGTGAAATATTATCACCTAGTTATCAATAAATAATTTATAATATAATTAATAGTAATTTTGTAAGTAATTTTCTTTAAGTTATAAATAATAATAATTCTGTATTACCGTCATCTATATATTTTAATTATTGGAATATATTACATTTTGTTTACAGTATTTATTGTATTGTCTAATCCAAAATATAAATCTCAAATAAATTGGAGTGTAAAATGAAAAATATGTTGGTTTGAATATTTTATTCACTAATAAAATTAAATTTCCAAAATAATTATTTATTATCATTATGTTAGAGATTATATATATATATATTAAAAGTTAATATTTATATTTAACAATTTTACAGTTTGAGTAACATTTATTCTAATTATTTTTCAAGTGCAATGTAGAAAAATCTATTATCTTTACATAATTTTTTCGTTAAAAAAATTAATGTAATACGTCCTTAATTGTAAAACCGAATTTAGTCGAAGTAGCCTAAAATATTGACCGCAGCGATGCACAAGATGAGACGCGGGGGCACCGTGAACGTAGCTACGAACCTGAACGCGCGCAGTCGCACGAAGTGCCGTCTGGCGGCCGATTCGGGTGATGTCGCGCGTGCCGTGCATTCGAAAAATGGCCGACAGCGGGGATGGTGTGAACAGTACGTCGTCCGGGAAAGAAGCGAGAGGCACGCTTTCCGATGGCCCGGTCACCGATCCAGCATCCAGTATGAAGGTAAATCGAGCCGGTCTTCAATCTAACTTAAAATCTTGTGCTGTCCCACACGCTCCGAGCGACGTTCGCGTCAATTTGACAGCTGTATGCCACAACTGTCGTATTTGCCGCCGTTCTCACGACAAAGTCGATCGGTGAACAAGGCTAGAACGCGCGTTTAACACCATCGTCGACAATTAATTTCTGCATCGAATATCGCCCTGCAAAAATGAAAAATTTCTATGTTCGTCTCTTTTTCTCCCTCTTATTTACGTTGGTTTCTTCGTATTTTTCTTTCATTCTCTGTCTCTGTCTCTCTCTCTTTCTCTCTCTCTCTCTTCCCCTGTGTGTCTCCTCTTTTTCTTCTACCCTGTTCGTCTCTGTCATTCTCATTATCAGCTCCTCACCTGTATTTCTTTCGTCTCGCCCAATCCTTTGAAGTCTTGTGACCACATGTGGCTCTTACGTAATTGGACACATGGCATTAATTGTCATCTCGTTCATTGATGAATGGGCGTTGGTTAAGAGCTGTCTATATTTGCCTATCCGGGATATTTGGCAGCTGTGGTTGGAAGAAATTTCCTCTTACTCCTTTTCATATTTTTTTTATTTTTATTTATTTAATAAATTATTGGATTGAATCACTTAAGGACACTTAATTAATTTTATCTAGGACAAAAATAAACAATGATCTAACAGAAGCTTGCTTAATATGCAAGAACATGATCGAACCTATTCAGGGTTATTCGATCTTAATGCACCAGAATAACACTCTATGTTCTCTTTCTCTAGGCAAAATATCTTTAACAGTTGTTCCAGGCACATGTAACAAATTGTTATTATCTTTTCCACTAATTGAAGAAATATATAGAGAGAAAGAGCAACTCTTGAGAAGTGAATGCATGCGGTTATGGATAGTGCCCATGACTTGGCATTTACTGTGCTTATATTATTTTACACATATAGAGCATTATTCACACAGTAGTCCGTAGGTTCGGTACCAATCACTCATGCATCGCTCGTAAGCCTAGATACACCATTTAGGCGTGGCACAATCAGCACCACGTGAATTGTATCGAGTGCAAACAAAATGATCGACGAATAATTAATGGGGATAGCATAATTCATGAAACAGCTTCTAATTGTTCAAATTGTCTGAGTATGTTCCAACTGATCCGATGTACAAAATTGTAAATAGAAAAAATTTAGAAACAAATGTTTTATCTAATTCTCTATAAGGATGATTCAAAAGTTTATTGTCAAAGTTAAAAAGTGTACAGAGAGATTGAAATAGAATAATTTTCTAATGATTATTTCATTGATGCGTTGTTTGAGTCTCCTTCAAAAATTATATTAGATAAGATAAGAGATGAGTTGAACTTTTTTGCTTGATTTTTCCAGTTTTTTCTTATAGGAAGAAAAGAAAGAAATATGAACTGTGCAAGAAGTTCAGTTTAAAAGAACAGATTTATAAATTCAAGATTATTTTGGATAACATGGATTTGTGTGAAAGTTATTTTATTCTTCTATATGTTCCTTAACTTTGATAGTAATCTTTTAATTCACTCTGTACATTCATAGAGTACTTTATAATTTTCATCTCATAATGATCAATCATTATGCTGATTTGTGATTTGTGAAATCGTTTTACTCGATATAAAAGAATTGTGCAAGATACGGAAATAAAATGCGAAGAATTGAGTGCTGTCGTAAAAATATCTTACGCACAAGTATGAAAATCTTTGGGAGCTTTGTACCAAACTACGGACTGTATTGCGGACACTTTGATGCATTTGAATGATGAAATGGTGGTTGTTGTGATTTCAGAGCCTAGAGGCATCAAATAATGCCTTTCACGGCGCGAGAACAAAATTAGTAAGTAAGAATATATATGTGTATAAAAAACACACAGTAAATCTGTACTCCTAATGCCATAGAATGATCCTTGCTATTTCCTTGCAGGGCTGCCTTAACTTTTCCGCCATATAAATGTGTGTGCTGATCAGATTTGCCGTTCTCGCTTATCGATTAGATAACACAGACTAATGGGACGATTAGCAAACGTAATTAGAGCTTCTCTTGCTTTATCATTATTTTTCGCTCCAAGAGAGCAAATAATCCTACTTGAGACATTGTTGAAATTTCATCATGCATAATGACGTGAAGAGATAAAGTAATATTTTTTTAACAGATTAATCGTCTTTATTGATCTGTGCACATTCAGCACAACAAACTAGCTTCATGCGCACTCTTTCAGTTTGTAATTTCTCTCAATGCATTTCGCAGCCCCTTAGAAAAGAGACTCGTTCGTGACCTATTGAACTTGACTGTACTTTTCAAATTCTAGGATTCCAAGTCTGGAGCATTGAAGAAATCCAGTCGCTATCGAAGCCGCTCTTTGTCAGCTAGCAGCACCGACAGTTACAGTTCTGGTACGAATGATCTAGACATGTAGCAAAATATTATAATTGTAGAACTCTGTGTTTTGCTTGTCAAAGGAAGAAACATTTTGTAGCTTACTTCTGTATTAATATCATATTATCCTCTTCTAACATCAGTTTGTACTTTAATCGCAAGCACCAACGTTTAAAACGTTACATATGTATCGCTCATAGATTTTATCATCATAATTGTTTAGAATTAGCAATCGTCCTAATAACACGGACTTAGCAATTGCATTAGTCACTACGTTAGGATAATCTGCATCTGCACCTCAATGTGGTACTAATAATCGACGTTTTTCGGCACTTGGCGCTACCTTAGCCTCTTATACAGGAAGTTCGTCCGACGAGGATGACGTCTCACCGCGCGAGAAGATCCAGAAGACAGAGAAGGGCTTCACAGATTTCTGCGTGCGTAACATCAATCAGCAAGCCTTCGGCCGCAGAGAGATCGAGATCGCCGAACAGGAGATGCCGGGAATCATGGCATTGCGGAAACGCGCGGGGGACGATAAGGTATACGTCTCAAAGCATCGCTTTCTCTTTGATAACAACAAAGATCGTTAACGCTTGGATACTTTTTAAGGAGAATAAAAATTCAGTTTTTAGATAAATTCTCGTTCGATTGCGAGAGAAAGAGAAAAAAAATCTGACTAATATCTTTACATAGCCGTTGAAAAACGCCAAGATTGTGGGATGCACTCATATCAACGCGCAGACCGCCGTTCTGATTGAAACACTGGTGGAACTCGGCGCGCAAGTGCGATGGGCGGCGTGCAACATTTATTCCACACAGAACGAGGTAGCCGCGGCGTTGGCGTACGCCGGGTACCCGGTGTTTGCGTGGCGTGGCGAAACCGAGGAGGATTTCTGGTGGTGCATCGATAAATGCGTGGCGGCTGAAAATTGGCAGCCTAATATGATATTGGACGACGGCGGTGATGCTACTCACTTGATGCTCAAGAAATACAACGCCATGTTCAAAATGATTCAAGGTTTTATCCTATTCTATGCCTGGTGTTAACATTACAATTTATTGTAGCTTGTACGTTAGAGAAGATTCTTGACATCAGAAAGTCATAATTTAATAACAGTAATGATTAACAAAAATTAATATTCACTCGACCATAAATAATTCTCTTGATGTCTGATTTATGGATGAGTAAAATATTAGAAATATCTTTTATGAATATATTCTTTCAGGAATTGTCGAGGAGAGTGTCACAGGTGTACATAGATTATATCAGTTGTCAAAAGCAGGAAAATTGTCTGTTCCCGCGATGAATGTGAATGATAGTGTAACTAAAACGAAATTCGATAATCTCTATAGTTGCCGCGAGAGCATCATTGATAGGTGAGTTTATGTATATCGCCTTACTAAGGAGATCTCGAATGAGTTTAATCTAAATTTGATGCTTATTAGTTTTCAGCACTTATCGAATTTATTGCTTATAGTTTGAAAAGATCCACTGACATCATGTTTGGAGGGAAGCAAGTTGTGATATGCGGTTATGGAGAAGTCGGGAAGGGATGCTGTCAAGCTCTCAAAGGCTTAGGCTGCATCGTATATATTACCGAGATCGATCCCATATGCGCCTTGCAGGCCAGGTAAGGCGCGCTTGCCGAGCGATTAATTTCCACAACCAGATCGTTCGCTGAGTCGGATAGAAATCCTATACATATGTGTTGTCGCATTACAGCATGGACGGCTTCAGAGTGATGAAGCTCAATGAAGTCATTCGAAATGTAGACATTGTTATTACAGCGACGGGCAATAAAAATGTGGTCACGCGCGAGCACATGGACAAGATGAAGAATGGATGCGTCGTGTGCAACATGGGCCATAGCAACACGGAGATAGACGTCGTATGTCCCAATTTATCTTCTTTACCCGCGCGGTGTGCGATTACGCGACGGACAATTATAGCAATCCGATTTGCGAGCGATTGATTTGATATGATTTGCGCAAAGGAAGACTGAGGATTAAATCTCCTTAAATATTATTTTTAATAGAACAGTTTACGCACGCCCGATTTGACTTGGGAAAAAGTCAGATCGCAAGTGGACCATGTTATTTGGCCGGACGGTAAGCGCATCGTTCTGCTGGCAGAAGGTCGTTTAGTGAATCTGTCATGCTCGAGTATTCCATCCTTTGTGGTATCGATTACTGCCGCTACACAAGCGTTAGCCCTCATCGAACTGTTTAACGCGCCACCAGGACGATACAAGAGCGACGTTTATTTGCTGCCGAAGAAAATGGGTAAGTACACCTATAAATGCTAAAATGCAACCGTTTCTTTATATCATATACGTTAAGTGAAAAACGAAGGTTCATTGTTTCAAAGCAATTTTTATTCATTAAAATAATTAATTAATTTGAAATAATTAAAATAATTATGATTCTGATTTTATATTATTCTTTTCCTTATTTAGAACACTTTTTTAAGATACTTAATTTTTTATATTCAAGTATATCGTAAGACGATAAAAGTATGATATCGTAATGTTGATTTGTAGATGAATACGTAGCGTCACTACATTTACCTACTTTCGACGCACATCTGACGGAATTGACGGATGAACAAGCAAAGTATATGGGTCTTAATAAAGCGGGTCCGTTCAAGCCTAATTACTATCGGTTAGTATCAAGCTTCGGATTCTGGCACGAGTGTGACTGAGCAATCGTGTGTGTTTGTCTACCTGTGTTACCCACCTACTGTGGATCTGTTTCAGCTACTAAAAAACCATTGGACGAGTAATGTGGCATTGACTAGCACGTGCGACACTCACTCAGCATTACACACTTTCACAGTATTAAAAAAAAAAAAAGAAAAAACGAGCCACCCTTCCTTGACTTTGTGCCGAAGCTGGCTTTCTTTTTTCCACTGACATCTCTTTCGTAAAATCAATAAGAGACTTTTATTTATGGTTCAACCTTCGTAGAGAGATCCGCGCGACGTGATTCCGCTATGTTATCGCTAATCATCCGCAAGGAATGCGTTAATAATGTTATACTGAACACACTGATCCAACAAGTTACCCAATAATCGATATTAGAAACCACTACCAGGGCTGGACAAAATGCACTTGAGAAAACAAAAGTTCATTGTTTTTTGAACAACATATCAAAGACGTTTTTATTTTCTCTAACACGTGTACTTCTGTCTAGTCCTGGAATTTACATAACTGAATTTACATCCAACTAACTCTTGTAACAGTTTCTTTGTTAAAAATGCGCGAGTGTAGAACCTGCATTTGTCAAGTTAAACAAAGAGAGAAAGAGGAAAAAGAGAAGCTTTCTCTGAAAAGTTGCCAGATTGTACACGCCAGTAAACCCACATATGAAAAACCGTTGGTTGAATACTGTTGTAGATATAAATATAAAATGCGAGTCATGTATAGTTTGCAAACCGAAGAGGTAATTGAAATTGTATCTGTCCATTAGTTACTACCTGCAGTAAGTTATAGCATTATAGTTTGTAAATGATGCAAACATTTTAATATAGTAACGTGAAACTTATATACGTATGATATCTGTATAATGGATTTGCACAGGGTTTAAAAGAAAGACCGAGAGCATTAAAAGTTAAACAAGAGTATATTGTTTGACCAGTTCAATGCTTCCTTTCAGTCGAAAATTTTTTCACAGTTATAACATTGCGCCTTTCAATTTTTCTTTTAACGTCCCGCGCGAACGTTACACACAAATTCACATACGTATACAAGTTTGACGATTTCTTAGCGCGTGCAGATGATGCATGTTAGTCAATGATATTGTTATGTCCTTATAGTAACGAAAATTGTATGCGCGACGCGTTGCCCGCCATGAACGATGCATCATCCGCGACTATTTATACATCAGCCGTTTTCCGCAATTTCTGCGGAAATCAGCCGCGTTTCGCAGGCGACTAATGCAAAACTCGTGTACATAATTATTTAAGGAGGGAGGACCGACACACGAATTAAGACGATAAGCTCTATCGTGGATTACAGCCTGTTAATTTCTGGTTATCATTGTTACTCCCCCGTGCATGGCACGAGGAATGATTTGCGTATCCATACGTTTAGGAACAAAATAAACGCCTATCATTTAGAGAATTGATCTTTCAAATTATTCTTTTTTCAAACCATCCTCATCCTCTTAATAACGGTTGCGAGCTGAAACCGCTTCGCGTCGGTCCGCATTACGAGTTAAAACCGCTTCGCGTCAGTCCGTATTATCGACAACGTTAACCGAAAGCACAAGACACATATTGAATTTCATATTGCGTAAGAACGTGTCTCGATTCGTTGCAGTCCGTTCCAATAAAAATTCTCGAAACGAATCAGGGCGTGACTCGATTTCGCATCAGGATGGATCAACATCACCAGAAAAGCAATTAAAATAGGCTTGTTACGGAAATATTCGCAAACTGATGTTTAGTTTAGAGATGATGTGATCTGTGAACGGATAAGTGCATTCCACGTCTCCGTTATGAAACGAGAGAATAAATTGGGAAACAAAGTCGCGTGGCAAAACATAAATAAGCGTAGGTGAGAATAAGTTTAGGACAGAGAAAATCAATAACGACAATGTTCCTAGTTGACACCAGAGTTTTCGTTAAATAAATATATAGCGATATATATAGCTAGAATTTGTGGACTGTTTGAGCGATGACCCAATGATGCGTTCTCTGATCTGATGTTTTCCATTTTGGACATGATGAAAAATCTATGCGAAACAGGAAGCATTATTTTATCTCCATTGCTTCGGAGATTCTTATTAGCGTACAACTCGTACAACACAAACAACTTATATCGACTCGTGAAAACCGCTGCCATTCATTCCAGCAAGAAGTATGTTGCATATGCATTATATGCATACATATGTATATAAAGTTATATGTATATTAGTCAGAATTAAAATATATATTAATTATGAAACATATTATATAATTACAAATATATTAACACGTTACATTAATTTTTATATCCTTATCGTTATATATTAATATGATCGAATTTTCTTTTTCGTAAATATAATGATAAAATAATATATATGATTGTGTATATAATTAAATAAAACTTTATATCTCTGATATTCATTTTTACGTTGTTATTTAACTAATTATGTTATTCAAAATTTTACATTAAATATTTATTTTCTGTAAGCATTTAAAAAAATTTCGAAAACGTTGATCATAAATGATCAATATTGCAGTCAACGTGTTAATTATGTATAAATATATACTATTGTTTATAATCATTTGAACGACACATTTTATGTTTCGGTCCGATTTTAAAAGTTAAACAAATATCTCATACTGTTATTGACAGATAATTAGAGTTACACTCGTAACTTATTGTTCCATGCTTAGTAATTAACGCTGTTTTTGTTGTATGTACATATATTAGCTATAATTGGGTATTTCTCAACATTATTTTCAAATAATGAATCACTTTTATTTTCAATGTCACAGTATATTTTAGAAAATATACTGTGACATTGAATTAGGGATAGTTGGAGATAATTCAATGAACGTTGTCTCAATAATTTAAATTTAGAATATATTACAACTAATATACAGTAAAAATAATATCAATTATTTTAATAAAGTATTTTCTATATTAACAATAGTATATGTATTATATATAGAATACTTAATTTTTAAAATCGGAATAAAATATAAAATAATGTTTGTTCAAATAATTATGATTGGTAGTGTATATTCGTATAATTAAATAATTATATATTTTATCAAAAATATTTATATTTATATAATTACAAAATTACGTCTTGAGGTATCTCTGTTTGTGTAAATTTATCTTTCTTTTCAAGACAACTAAGTAAAAAGTTTAAGCGAGCAAAGAGAAACGGAGTAGTCTTTCGAAAAATCGAACTCGAAAGAATACTTAGACAAGACGCGTCCTGAATAAACAAACGCAGACAATACTTAACAATTTCGCGTAACTCATCTTCTTATGTCAAGGAGAGCAACGTCAGCCATTCTGATATTCCAAGAAACTGATCGCGCTCGACACATGACGATAAAGTATCGGTCATTAAACTAATTAGATCAGAGTGATTGATACATCCTGTAGAGCAGTCTATTATTAGATCAATAAGTGGATGAAATGAATTTGCAAGTATGATCGAGGATCGACATAATATAATCGAATATGCAAACATGAACCAATCTTAGTATATCCGTATTATACATCGAACGGTGAATGAAATTAAATGTGAATGCAACGTATACTATTTGCATGGTTGTATGTGTGAAGAACACAAACGATGCTCCTCCATTTTGCAAGCAGATATTGAGATCGGATGTCGATATGACACGAATAAAAAAGTGAAATACACCGCAATGTTGGGTCTCAGCGAGTTCTGTATAGAGACTCTTAGCATCCTGTGAGAACCATAAATAAAGAATGCGTCGTGTCAACTGAGAGTTCTTCGAACTCTTTCCACTTCAGAAAGATGCTCACCGTTGCTCTTAACCCAGGAATAGTCCTGGGTTTTTATGTCACCTGATTTTTATGTCTCAACAGCGAAAAAATGAAACTTAGTCGCAATACTTTTTTTATTAACCGAGAATTCATGCCTATCTTTTTGTTCTCTCCTTTAATTAGAAAATGTTTTAGATAAAGCTATGTATAAATAGCAATAATATATACATATTATTTTTCATTCGATATATATAGATATGTATATGAATTGTGACATAATTAATAATGTATAATATATTGATTCTTAATTCAGATGTAAAATTACATCAGATAATAGTTTATGCAAAATAATTAGGAGTGACTATTTCTGTGTTAATTCGTATAAAAATATCACAATTTGGAGACGTCTTTTCGCATAAGATACAAAATTTGGGAGAGGATGCACATATCACACAGCTCGATATAAATGTTATATATATTTCAGCTTAATGATTACAAACTAATGGCTTTTCTCTCCGGCGTATATCGACAACGTCGTTGTTAGTTACAGAAAAGATTTTTCTTCTCGTGTCCACGGCGTGATCCACGTGTGAGTATTGAGAAAAGTAAAAGATAAATCAACTTTGGGAATTCTCTCCTCTCTCCGGATGACGAATGGCAAGGCTCGACGGCATGGCATTTACGCAATGGCATTACAATAGTAACAATAGTACGGCGTATTTATACAAAATACGGCAGAAGCGAGAGATTTGCGCGCGCACATAAATAAAACCAGGAGAGAAAGAAAGAAAAAAGAGAAAGGAGAGAGAGAGAGAGAGAGAGAGAGAGAGAAGAAAAGCGTTAAAATATATTTTACAATGTTCTGTACAAAATCTTCCTTCAGGACAATAAAAATTCAATCGACGTACATAATCAACAGTGCTATTAAGTGAAATAGTGTATCAGTTGTGTATGCATACGTGTTTTTATAATGGTACAACGGATTGCACTTGCAATAATACATGTGAAATAACATTTAACAATGATGCTGGCAAATTACACCAACGACTCGATAAACTAATTTGACAACAAACCATGTCACTCTAAAACAGAATACTAAAGATAAAGAGAAATCCGTTAAAAAAATCGTGTATATATATCACGTCGTTGTGTAAGTAGTAACTCCTGTGTTTTGTAATTGACGATGTGTGACGTGTATATAGGCAGAAATGTAGTATATGTAAAAAAATCACGAATCCTGTAATATATATACACAAATTAATCAAATTTCATTTAAGTCATTGCACTACAAGTCACCTCGTTACAAGCATAAAACTTCATCACCATTCATTCCGCAATTTTTATGAACAAGAATAAATTCGTGGATCATTGCAATTTAAAAAAAAGAAGAGAAAAGCAAAACGGTCAACATTTACTGTCTCAACGAGCACAAACTTGTTATAACAATTTTGTCATATAATTTTGTCATGTCCGTTGTACAAATTAATTATCCTAATCTATATAGCTTTCCCTTCTCCTTTTTTTTTCTTCGTTACCCGGTGAAATAGTAAATGTTAAGCATCTTAAGAACTATGCACTGTTCAACTAAATTATACAATCATTTGATTACATTAAAAAAAAAACAAAAAACTTAAACATAACTCATATATATGATCTCGATTTTATCAACTTATTAGCAAAGTTTAACGACATAAATCAATAAATGTTCTAAATTATATGTAAAACCGACGATAGTCTTTATGCGATGCTTAATCCAATATCCATTCGCTAAAATCTCGTTCTATATGTTACATTTGGTATTCCGCGACAGAATACGTTCTCTTCATTTATAAACACGTAACAAAAATAGATAATAATAGATATATGTATATGTATATAAGTGTGTATATATATATCTATTTATATATCTATACGTATTTGTGTATACATTTATATGCGTTTATGTACAATGATAGATATGTAAAACCTAACAAAGTAGACAGGTAATGCGCTGCTGTTAAACTAATGTACAAAGCTTTTTGTCGCATCAAAATACTTCATTATATCTCGACGTGAGCAAGATTTAATCGACATGTATTCGCTCAGGCATTTCCTTACTGATATTACTGTATAAAATGTACTGTCATTTCGTTAAAAATCTTAGGCATTCCCTTGTGTGACGGTTTTAAACCATATTCGATATACTACTAAAGTACGCGAATTATTTACGTGTTTTAGGATACATAATGTATCATACACATATGACATGTATATATTTCGCGTAGCATAGGTCATATGGATCTCAAGTATAAAATTAGATCAACTCGTTTTAATTGCACTTTTTATTTTGCTACTGCTTTATGCTTTTTTACCTTTTAATTTGCTTGTCTCTCTTTTTCACTTCATTAAAATCAATATAATTTACTTTCAAACTTACGATAATGCAATAAATCATACACTAAATTTGAATCATATAGGTGTATATATATATATATATATATATATATATATATGATTCTTATTTTATGTACGAAATTTGATAATCGACCAAACAAAGCCAGCTGAAATTTTATTTAAAAATTTATTTTAAATTTAAGGTTAAAAAGTTTTGAAGAAAAAATTTATTTATTATGACTGGATTTTTAATAGAATGATTTTTTGAAAGTCGTTTTTAGATCAATTTAATCTTTCTAAATCAAAACCTGTATATTTTTTAACCGAGTCAGATCCTTCGCATTAAACTCAACAATTTTGATTGAAGATGTTCACAAAAGATTATTGTAAATCCTTAAATTAAAATTGATGATAAAAGTCACTCACTCTTGGCGTTTTCTACAATCAACGAAGTGAACGATTCTATTTGTGCTGTGTATCATAAAATTTTTTAATGCAGTGAGTTCGAAGTGACCCAATCCAGATCAGATTAATGACATCACATGCTCTACTTTGATTTCTGATTAAACGAGGTAATGGTACTTTCGAGTTAACCGATCTAAACTGGTTCAAACCCACTGCACTCGAAAACGCTAGTAGAAACTCTATCAATAAAATCTGGTCACTGGATAAGCTTCGAGAAACTTGTGATTGGTCTGTCGTTTTTATCAACTTCAGTAAGTTAGAATGAGATATTATATATAAAAAGAAACGGTATATATAATATCTTTTTTTGCTTTTATTTTAAAAAAATTTCTCAACCAGACTTTGTTATAGGATCTCTAATATATATTATAGACATGGATTAGGACCTTATAATTCGTTATTTTTAATGGTTCTAAATTCCCTCTACTTTTCTGTACGTATGCGTGTGCGTGTTAGAGATACATCGGAGTCACAGAGATATTCTGTGATTCAGAATATTCGTAACAATTCTAAATCCCTTCTATCTCTATGTATATGTATGCTGTAGAATAAATGTATAAAATTTTTTCAATTATCTCTTATACGACGCTTAGAATTCTCAAGTATCACCAACAGAATACTTTCAGAAATTTCTAAGCGTTAGCTAATCTTATATGTAGTATTAATTGTATTTTTCATCGGTTTTCAATTTCATAAAACATATATAATTGCTTTAATTAATGTCTGAAGAATTTGTAATAATTTTTTACAGATACCCTTTAAAATATCAAATAATATGAAAGTATCTCGAACCAAAATTGCTGATTTAAAATGTAGCATCCGCATCAGTAAAAAAATATATAAATTTTTACTTTATATATTTATAATATAGATTAAATCAACCTCATAATTTTTATTTACAAATATTAAATTGATCTTGAAATGGCCCTCCAAAAAGATACTCTATGAAAAAGCAAGCAGTATTCAATTTTTTCTTTTTTCTTTTTTTTTTAACAAATTCTGCAGCTTTTTTATAGGAGACATCTTTTGGAAAATTTAAATATATGATTGTATGTATAAATATATTTATAACTATTTCATTTCGGACGCGGAAACTATAAGTGCAGCTAAAACAAACAGATCTACGCACCGTGCATTTGCATAACATCGTGATGACATAATCCTTAAGTTTACACAGACTTAATTATAGACTAAGTAGCACTTCTTTAATATCTGATAAAATTACGTCGTTATGTATTGTAACAACAATAAACGTACTAATAGGTACATAAGCTCGTTTTCGATCTGAGAGCTTCGCGAATATCCAATCGCGCAAGCCGGTAAGTATCATTTCGCAAGTACAAACAAAATCATTTTCCTTTTTTCTTATATTTTACAGTAATAACAATAGATTTTCCTTTTCATCGATTTGAAATGGTTTGAACTTGCAAAATAACCGCGTTCTATAAAGATTCAGGCCTTTCTTTTCGTATTACAATTCGAAATATTACAATTTTTCTTAAATAGCTATCTTACTGTAACTTCAGTGATAATTGATATTATTTAGCTCTTAATTAAACCTATAGTTGCATCTAAATTTTTTTTCTTATTAAAATTTGTAGTTCGGTACCACACAATTAATCCTTCGCAATTATACTTTGTATCAACAATAGGCCATCGATTCTTCAATAAAGCTCTTTTTTTTCAAGTTGCATTTTTTGTAACAACATCCAATGAAGATATTAATAAAACGTTATCATAAAAAGTTCGAATAAAAAAAAATATCCTATCTATCCATTGAAAGGTCAATCTTTTTTTTTTAAATAGTACAAGATTCATATAAGAAAAATACTAACGATTTACCAATACGTTAGTTCTTTTTTACTTATTAAACTTTGTACAATAATCTCATATTCGATGAACGATAAAGTATAAAAGAAAGACCTGTAGGAAGAAGGCGGTGTATCTGACTAGTTTAAAGTACGTGCATATTATGCATACATATATTCTTGCTGTTGTGATAGCGTGAGAGTGCTCTGCGAGGCCAATTGTCACTTGCACATTACTCACAATTAACTCTATACTGCGCGAGGTACTTTAATTGTCTTCTGACCTACACATAATTAAAGCGCACGATCCAGGATAATTGTGACGCATGGGTACCTCTACACAGATTTCTCGTAGTCGAGCAAGATCTCATTGAAAAACGTGAAGAAATGCGAAAAAAAGTGCCTTTTTCCGATTACTTTGTTTTAAAACCGGAGATATGAAATACGTTGACTATCTTACATAACGATATTAACAGGTCTCATGATACGTTAATGACACAGTCAATTTTCCATTCTAGTTCGAGACTTCAGAATTGTTTTTTTTTTTCACCAGCTGCTTGGTGACATCCATGGTTCGCTCACCATATGTTTTTTTTTATCTCATCTTACTTTATTATCCCTGATTCTGTCCTCATATGCGGTTACTGTATATTGTACTGTAATGCTATTATAAAAGAGCCCGTTACCTTGTTACGTACAATTTTATTCGCGATCGATATGTGCGATAATGAAGTATCGAATGAACTACGTGAACGAATAACAAATTGCATTGCACAGCTCAACTTTCGCAAATGTGCAAGTGCAGCTAAAAAGAAGTTTCGACGGATTGTGGCAATACAGCCACAATTAGAAAAATAGAAAATATACAACTTGCATCATCTCGTTGTCTCTAACTGTATGCAGCAATTTCATCAAGTACGTCACTTTCATCTCTCTTTGAGCAATCTTCGCGCATAGATGAATAGAAATATTTGCGTTTTCGCGGAATTTTCGTTAATAAAATCGTCGAGAGAATCGTTCGGAAGAATATCTGTATGCACTTGCTTTCCACACGATATAAACGCAACAGCGCGTTCGAGAATTGTCATTCTGAGACGACATTAATCCTTAATTAATCGTGTGCTGCGTGAATTAAAAATTGTACGTTTATAATATTTTTTCCTCTTTTTTTTCTTCTCTATTACTTGGTGTTATATCGGAGTAGTGTCATTTAAAAATCTCTCTAATTTAATTAATTTCTAATTCAGTAATATAGTAAAAAAATATGAATTCATAGTCTATGTTACATCAATTGCGAATCAAGCGATTAACTAAAGATTAAATTAGGATATGTCTGTGTCATTAATAAAGAAATCTAGAAAATGTAGTTCTAAAAAAGTTGGCTTATCCCTGCAAAAATGGCAAAAAAATTTTTCTCACAATTAAACGAGAATTTAGCGAAAAATTGTGCTGTGAAAAAATGCCTAACTAAAACCAGCTATAGACGATCTATAATGTAGAGTAAAAATCTGGCGTCTTCGATATATCATTTTTTTGCCGTATATTTCAATGAATTTAGGCATGTACATGTTTTTTTAATCTTTTTCTTAGTATGTACATTGTGATTCTTCAATATTTTCATATTACATTATATAACATTATAAATATAACGCTATATTTAATTTTGACGGATCCAAGAGCGTAGAGGAGGAAATTGTGTAAAGTGTATAATATTTTGAAACATTTTATCTGTGTAAATTCTACTTATACTCTATATCTTCTGGGGAAAAAATGAGATTATATATTAAATTTTACATTTAAAAAAATTTCAATTAGACTCACAATAGTCGTAATTCGGTTAAATTATTTCGTTAAACCGAATTATATCTATTAAGAGACATCATTGGAAATTCCAAGAAATAATCACTTTGTACAAAAATTTCATTTATCACTCTTTCATGCTGTATATATATATATATATATATATTTGCTTTTCCGCAAGAAAAGGAAGAATAACGTACTTTTCTTGGAACTTTGTAACGATTGTAACAAAACGTATCGCGCATGATCATAAATCATTCGAAAACATCATTAATTTGTTAAACAAACGCGCAAAATGGAAGTGCGAATTTCCTAAAGTATCGGATTCCTTGGAGGGGAGAAGCCCTATGCCCTTGCGCCTGATTCTGTATCATAGATCGTCTGAAGTGGACTTAATTTAATTTTTCGACAGCAATAGGCTGTCCGTCAATCTAGCCATATATATGTATACATATATATGCCCGTTATACATATATCTAAATATATATAACATATTTGTATACTCTATTTACTTATTTTAACTTATTTTAACTAATCGCGTCGAAATTACGCATATAATATAAAAAAAGTAACGCAGTACTGGTACATACTTTGGTGAACGAGAACGTCAATCTGACATTCTCGTCGCTCGAACGTATCGTGCCGCATACATTTGCATATCGCGCCAGATAGCGATATCGCGCATAATCAAACAAGAAGACATCAGCTTGGGCGGAGGAATAAAAAATGTCTTAAGACATTTCCTTAAAGACTCTGCGAGTCGCTTCCTGTATATTCTATTATTTTTTGTACCGATGCTATATGCATAAAACTTTTTCTCGGTAATAGTCATTTAAGGAAGCGTCTTTAAACGTAAGAACTCACTGGAGAGTTCGTTTAATAAGAAATGAATTTGCAATGATTTATTTACCTCAAGCCAATGATCTTCCTTTTTGCTCAGACCCAGTCTTATTTTCGAAGCAAGTATGAAATATTCCTTTTCATAAGGAAAGTTTCTTAAATCTCTTCGTATTTTAATAAGCGAACTTCATTCCCCCCTTTCTCCAGGTTGTAAAAGATCGCTGCTCAGTTCGATTCGCGTGTAAGTGTCGCAATTACATTCAAACGTATAACATCTCAGTTTCTTGCATGCACCGCTGTATATACCACAATCTTACAGTGTAGCACTTACTTTGTCCGTCTACGAAGATGGCAATGAACACCATCGCGAAAAATAGGAGAAAAACGAGATGATGGTGCATCTCTCTCCTCACCTCACTGAACTGTACTTGGCACAACCGTCACCTCTGCGTACTGTTCGTCCGACTGACTTGTTGCTGCCTGCGGCAGTGACGGTGGCATCTTCTCGAGTCGCACATACGACGGTCCTGCTGAGGGAGGTGACAAATTCGCGATAGTGATATAACTAGAGTTCAAGTCTTTTCCCTCTGTCGTTGGCCAAGACGAAGTGGGATACACAGTGTTGTCTTTGTTGTTACCTTCATCATCCTCCGTCACGTTCGCGAGTGGTTCCGTTTTCTCTTGTTGCTCCTGCGGTTGTGTTTCGTGCGCGGAGGTCGTAAGATTGTACGAAGTTCCACTCGTTGTAGAATTGTGCGGATCGTGGAACGTTTTTTGCTGTAAAGATTCTTGATCCGCTTCTATAACCGGCATCCGCTCAGGAATTATCATCCCTTCAGGAATTATCGATGCAAAGATATATTTTGGACTCGCTAAAGTCAAACCGGTATTGGCGGGGAAGGTCGGCGGAAATGACATATACTCTTTTTTACACAAATTCTGATTATCTTTGACTTTGAAGGTGCCACACATCAAATTACTGTTCCTCGCTTGTATATGTTTAGGTATACTAGAAGGCGATTCAGGTATTTCGTCTATTAATCCTGCTTGAACGTATGGTGTCGCCATCGTCGTCTTCTCGGGATTAATGTGAGATGCCAAAAGCTTCTTGTTCAACTCGATGATCGATCGCATTTTGTCCAGTTCGTCGATAGTTTGTTTCTGCTTCTCCTTTTCAAATTCATCTTCAAATTTGATCGATATCAAAGCATCACCACTGTCGTCGCCGCTATCATTGTTGCTATCACTGCCATGATTACCGTCATTGTTGTCGTCACTGTCTTTGCTGCTGTCGTCATCGTCACTGTTGGTGTTCTTCCGTGGTATAAGGCTCGGATTACTTAATAACATCTCCGAAGAGGACGGCATGCTAATATAGTTTGCGCTAGACCAAGCGTGTTGCGAAGGCGAGTAACTCTTCGACATCGTGTTATCTGTTAAATTAGGCGTGGACCGCGCTAACGATATAGTCTCTTCAGAAGTCGGCTCACCAGAATTGCCAACTTTGACATATGATTCCCAGCAGGGCGTGACATCTGATAATAACGAGGCCGGTACACGTGTAGTACTTCTTTGTCGCAGTGTCAATTCACGGACAGGCTGACTCTTCAGTTTGTCGGACGGCGTATGCATTGCATCCACCTCAGTGCCACTATCACTGCAAACCTGAGATTCCGCCGTAAGTGATGACGTAACGGACTCTTGGCCACTCGAACAACCGCTCGAATCGGCGGACGGCTGCCTTATGTGTGGTTCACTTTTCTTAAGCGGTTGCTGCGCAAACAAAATAGAGCTTATGTTAGCGTACTGTATTGTTGTAGTTATGTCATATTTGCTTCAATAAATAATCACAAAATGTAAAAAGACATGAAAGAGATATCTCACCGTATCTGGAGCATCTGGCGGTGCAAGTCCAGGTGGTAATTTTACTTCGACATCTCGCATAGCTCGACATTTGATCCACATTCTGTAAGAAAAATAGTATAAAACGTCTTGAAGAGTATAACTAGAATATTTGTAATTAAATGGAAATTCTTTTCTTGTGGAAAGAATGGTTTTATGTAAATTATTATATTTGCATAGAGAATGGCTAAAAAATAGAAGTATCTTTACCTCTTAAACATGTACACGAAGCACACGATGCATGCTACGAAACTAACGACGCCAACTATCCATATAATAACCAGTGCAACGGACGATAAACCTGTTGCATGAGAAATATACATTCGCTAATCAGAATGAGTTACTTAATAATATCCGCGTCAAACGTGTATGTGTGATACTATTGCATTTATCAAAGTCACATAATAATAGAAAAAAAATTAATACTATACTGAAGATTATAAGAAACATGTTTTTTGAAACAATAAAAAACAGATGAAGAAAGAACCCGACTTGATCTTGTGAGTACTGTATGAACCAATTATGTCATTTACATCTAAAAAAAAAACTATAGTTATCATTATCATTTTTCTCATTATAAAAAGATTTTAAAAGTTCAACAATAAATGTTTTCAACGTTTAAATGTCGTCATTTATACTTACAAATATTAGCATGTACGTGTATATATAAATCACAACAAATGTGCTTAATTTTATAAAAAAGTAAACGTGTCCATTTTTAATAAAATTAGCCACAATATATTTACTCCCAGTAACAATAATAATAAATTTTAATACCATTATTATAACAATTTCCCTCCCCAAAATCGGACCAGAATCCTTTCAAAAGGTCGCCGTTAAGATTGGTGTTAACAGCTCTAACCCGGAACTTGTGCTTCTGCTCTCGATGCTCGACGTTTTTGCAGTCGGGAATGGGCAATTGCACTTCTGCAATAAAAACAAATAGTATTAAAATTAAGCTTTCGTGTTATTCTTTCTATAATCTTCATTTTTATATCCTCTCTCTCTCTCTCTCTCTCTCTCTCTCTCTCTCTCTCTCTCTCTCTCTCTCTTCACTTCTCTTTTCACACAACTATCACTATTTTACATTTATCATTATATCATTCAAATGGAAATGAATAGAATAGAAAAATAGAATAATTCAAGAAATGAATCGAATTATATTTGAAAAGAATATTTCTTTATTATAGTATATTTAATTTAACTTTGTCAGAAATTCTCTCAAATTCTGTTAAAGGAAAGAAATTCAATTTTCCCATTAAAGACAATCTCACCTGTTCTCGTGACATTCTGGATCATGCCATTTCCGTATTCTATTTCGTAATACATGTGCTCTAATGGACCAGCTGGTTCTTGCGGTGGCTCCCATTGAATGATCACTTGACTGGAGTTTACAAAGCGTACTAAAGGAATATTGATTTTGCCAGGCACGCCGATTTTTGTGGACTCATTTATTATCGATGACTTTTCACTGCACTGGACGGTACAAGCGGAGACTCTAATAAAATATCTTGTGTACGGCTTCAAACCCGTCAGTTTAATGTGATCTTTATCATCCACTCTAATGACTTGATCATTGTAGTAGACTTCATAATATCTGAGCACACCGTTCATCGCCGACGGCTTTTTCCATGCGACAAACATCGTCGTGTTAGACAAGTCAGTGATCCTAACATTTAACGGTGGTGTGCTGGGCGCAGCTTCCAGCGTGGTATTATACAAGGGATCACTACGTAGACCCTCACCCAGATTATCGACAACACCATGTATCGTATGTGCGTCCGCCTTAATGGTACTATTAAACATAGGACCGTTACAGTTGACATTCATTGGTGATACTATGGGACAGTAATAGATGTTGAATCCTTCAATTATCCCGATGCGATCCGAGCAATCAAGCTTCCAACCGACTTCGATAAAATGCGATCCAATGCGATTAATCCAAACAGACTTCATTTTGCCAAGCACCTTGTTATGAATTACCGTGCATGATGACCATATCATGCCGCTGCTACCTCTCTCAGTATTGACGGAGATTGCAAATTGATATACCTTGGACGGATTCGGTACAGTTATGTTGTAGATCATAGTATTTTTAGGAACATGTACCCAGTCCAAATAACCCTGCAAACATATCATTTTAACACTGCGTGTCCAAACTTTTATGTGAAATACACTTTAATTTGTTATGTGAAAAAAATATTCTTTGAATAATGTGAAAAAAAGTATTGATACATACGGTACACTGATAAGGACGATCACGCTCGTTGTCGCACCAAAAGATTGTGTAATTCTTGATGTTACGATCTTCGAATGGTGGCTTCCAAGATAATTCATACAATCCATTTTCAAAAGCGATTTTCGTGAACGCTATTGGTTCATGTGGAACTAAGAATAAAATAATATCAAATTGTTAGATATACTTGAATCTTTCTGTCCTTCCTTGACACATCTATCTTCTTATACTCACTTTCTTTCTGATTTGGTACGTATATTCTCGCACGACTGTTGTTAGCTCCGACCTCGTTCGTTGAGATGATCTCGAATAGATAACTATTGAGGGCGATTCCCTTCAATTTGGCATATGTCCTAGTCGTTTCACTTGGTGTAAGTGCAACTTTCTGGCCATTTTCCTCCACGTGGATGATTTGATACTTAAAATTATCGCCGTTTTCTTGATTTTGCGGTATCGCTTGCCAGTACAAGTATACGTCTCTGTTTCCATTATTTTCAGCAATTTCAAAGCTACCGATATCAGTTCGCGGTGCAGCACTAGGCACTAAAGTTAAATCAGAGAAAATTTAATAGAAACAGATAGATGTTATCTGTTAATTAGTCATAGCCAAATTTTCAATATGTCATTATTTCAATTATAGTTATAATCAAATAAATAATAAAAATAAACGTAAAGACAACAGATTCTCTTCATAATTCAGAAATTTACTTACATTTTGGTGACGTCCTGAATGTAACAACACTAAATTCACTCCATCTATCCGGTCTTACAGCTGTCGAGCTTTTTAAATAAATACGAACATCATATACTGTATTAGCGTATTCTAATCCGGTAAGATTGTAAAGCCACTGCTCTCTATTCTTAGGATGCGTAATATTGATAACCTACAGACAAAGGGAAAATAAGTTTGATCAAGATTGTTATTTTATTTATCACAGAATTGATAATTCTTTCAATTGTGATATCAATAAATTATCTAATAAAGTAAAAAATTACTTGAATCAATATGATTATACCTTCCAATCTTTTTCATGATCCCATTGATGTTGATACATAATTTTGTGATGAACACCAACTGGAAATGTTGCCATCGGGAAGGGAAGTTCCCAATGCAACAGTGCACTTTCCGATGTTTTGTTTATTAAGGTAAGGTTGTAAGGTTTAGCCGGAATAACTGAAAACAATAATATTCTTAAATATTAAATATACAGCATATTCGATAACTGTACATTTCTCATTGCAAAAGATTTTTACATGGGAATAAATAATAATCCATATATAAGATTTACATACCATTAGGATAATGTTGAACACGATATGTAAAATTGAGTTCCCCAAAAGGATTAGATACTTTCAGTATGAAAATATAAAATGCATATGGTTGCCTATATATTGGATCGGAATATATATCCCACGTGCATGAATTCTCTGTCGTCGTCGGAAGCGGACAATAATACATTGCTCCTAATCTTCCAGGTAATTGAAACATTAAATCGTACTTTGTACTGACGAAATTGTGTTCTGGCTCCCATGTGCAATTAAAGCTTTCCCAATTATAGGAGACACAATCAAAATGTTTGGGTTTTTGAGGTGGATCTGTCGTGAAACAAAACAAGTAAAATAAAATAAAACATTTCACATAAGAAAGAAACATATTAGTTTTTAAAATACATAATTTTCAAATATAGTTTTTGATATTCGCTAAGTAATTGATAAAAGATATCAGAAATTATATTTATAAACATTATATATCACCTTTAATCCTAGTTACATCAGTACATGTAAAATTTCAATTTCTATCGTTTTTAAGACATTACGGACATTTTATATGTATCATATTAAAATTAAAATTTATTAAATAGATATAAATATGTTACATAAATGTATAATTTATTGTAAAAATTTAACTTAAATATTAATTCTTCAAATGAGTAAATTTCTACGAGAGAAGAAGTGACTTGACTAACTCTTAATATTATATAGTATCTGTTTTCTAGTTATCTTTATTGTCAATGATAAAACGATTTCTAAGACGCATGTCAAACGATTTACTCATAACTAATAAAAAGAGAATCAATGCACTGTACTGTCTCCGCAAAACGTCGGGTCATACTGATAAGGATAAATGTACACTTCTATTGGATATGTAGATAGCTATATATTTCAAATACGTACGACGATTATAAAAAATAAGATGTATATGTTTTTCGATACCCAAATTCTTCAAATTACAAAAAGTATCTTCTTTAATAGAATAGCACGTACATCGGATATCTCAGAACTGATAGTACAACTGAAGAGTTGAAAAATAAGACGAAAATGTAGAAAAAAATTTATTTCATAAGATTTTGTATGGAAAAATTTTATTTTGTTTATTTCAACTTATTTTTTCGCAAGAAGTTGTCTCTTTCTTAATAGTTCTCAAAAGCCGATCTAAAGATTCGATAATTTAATACATAGATAGAAGACATACATAGATAATTAAAATAAGTATGATTACTTACATCCAACTACAACTTTATTGAGACAAACTGCTATATAGTCGTTGTCTTTCATTCGTAACTTGCAATTGTACATGTCGTCGGAGGGCGGTGGCGTTTTGATGGATAGCTCTATCGTAGTTTCATTAATTACCGTAACAAATTCCGACTCTAATTCTTGATCATTACGGAAGAATCGAAGATCTCCCGCATCTTTATTAGGATAGTCAAGTTCCATGATCGTCTGATTCAACAAACAGAACATTTGAAGTGGTTTACCATGTTGAATAACAATATCACCTTGTGGCCAGGTCCCTACAAATAGAATTAAGAATAAGATAGTCTTGTTATTTGAGATAGAGAATACAAGATACTTCAATTATAAAAATTCATAGATTAATGAGAATATAAGCAAACACTTTATAAGTAAATAAAATAATTAAACCAAAATTTATATATACTATATAAGTTTGTGCATCATAAACGTTATAAAATGAAAATACATCATCAGAATAAACTTCAACGGGGTTGATAATTTCGATGTGAACTGTACAGCTCGAGTATTAAATATAGATATATACATTTAGCCCAACAGAATTCCAAAAGGAGAGATAAGACATATGTTTTATTTATAATCTTAGCGCACCAGTGGTACGCATGCGAAACAAATAGAAGACAACGGCTTTTATTTCTGTTTTATAAACACTTACATTCGAATATACATATGTCTCGAAATGTGCATCACGGGTGCATTCCATTTGACGCTCACAGCGCTTATGAGCATCACTTTGTCTTTGAAAAACAACAAGGATGAAACTCCAAGAGCGCTGTGAGCAGCAAATGAAATGCAGCCTATGCAGTATGAATGTATAATAACGAAAACAAAAACACGCCAATTTAAATATCAATTTAAACAGCTAATTCACTAATCGTTAATATCAAATTTGAGAGTGTTTTACGAGTAAATTTGATTGTACTTATATGCAAAGATATATTTGGACGAAACTTACATCCCGGTGTACTTAATCCAACTGAGCAAGTGCGAGCTGAACACTGCATCACACAAAGTAGGCAAATTAAGAAAGTAAAATAGGTTCGCCATCTCCTCCATGAAGAATTCGTTATCCAATTGGTGATTATTAATCCTAACATTTGATTGATGAATACGAGAATGTATCTCGTTATCGATAGAGCATCCACTGTATGAGAATATCTCATCGTGTCCCTCTTTTGCGTAGAACTATGACGATTTTGGTGATTCATTATACTTGTATCACGTCTATGATTACAAGGGGCAGCGGGACAAGCAAATTCTTTTTGCGTCAAGTACAGATCAGTTGAACGGGCATTGTAAGATAATGAAGTGTCTTGTGACAGGTGAGCCGCACTATTGGGCTCGTTTTCTAACGTTGTGACGGGATCCTTTTTAAACAGGACGTCATTAGAGGCATTAAATACGTCGCAGCATGTTGCAAAACTGTGACAAGCGACGGGGGACGACTTCAATGTATTAGACATATCCAGCATAGATCGGCATCCAGCATGTCTCGACGTAGCGTCTCGTCTGTGAGATAAATATCGATCCATTTCTCCAGGCACTCTTATCGATCGGGTATCGATTGAAGGCATTTTGCACTTCCGTCACTGAAAAATAAATAAATTCAATGAAAATAAATCTTAAAATCATACAAAACATTACTACATATAACTATTATCAACAACATATTAAAGAAATTAATTTAAAAATTCTCTTAAAAAATAAAAAAATAAATCTTCTACAAATATAAAATATTTTTGTTCGTAATGAAAAAAATTTTTTATTTAATTTTTTAATTAATATGTATATATATATATATATATATATATTATATATATTTTAGAAATTGGATCACTGAATATTGAAATAACAATGTTGTAATTATTGAGTTCGTTACACTGACAAAAATTAACGGGAAGAGAGAAGACAGTCGTTGCTTGTGAACCGTATTCGAGCTAGGACGCAACTGACTACCAGTCTAGGAAACACACGAGGAATGTAGGGGGAAGAAAATACACGAGCAAATTCGTGACACGTGGAGAATGGTGTCCTTCTAATAAGTCGTTATTATATTTCATCACGTATCGCGGCGATAATGTAAACACAGTCTTGCGACGATCAATATCTGCATATGAGAAATCTCGAGATATGTATATAATTACAGATTGAGTATTCCAATGTTCCGAAAGCTTCAAAGATCGAAATTTTTAAAAAAATATTCGGAGTTCAGAAAATGTGAAGCTTCTGGGAAAAATAGCTGCAATATATTGTATTTATGTTGATAAAAATGACAACTATTATCAGTATAAACTGTTTATATATATAAAATCTATAATTATTTGTTTTGTTTATTTCCTTTCTTTGTTGAAATATTATTGGAAATCTCACTTGCTATCCTTATAGAAAATAGTGATAAAAATATAAATTATTCAGCATAAAGCCTCTTAATCTCCTAAAGACCTAATTCCCGATCTCTCAACATTTTCAAATATTTCTTCTTAAAATGATAACAATATTTATACTTTTTATTTATTGGATTTATATTCTTTTAAATTCAAAGAATATATTTTTTTTTATAAAAAAAACTGCAATGAAATCAGATTTTTATTTTCATCTTTTCTCTTTAGCTCCATTATATCATATATTTAAAAATCCGAAACATTTCCGATAAAGATTTAGTAAATTTTTTATTTTTAGCAATTTTTGTAGACATGAATATTATAGAAGAAATAACAGAATTTAATAATAACTGTAGTTAATAAACTTTCAATTGACGTACGTAATCGTTAATATATTGTCTATTCTGATCCGCAAGAACTATTTTCAATCTTTTTTCTTAGAGAAATAAATATATCCATAGAAATTATTTTATATATAGATTAAAATTTAAAAGAATTTCTTCTAAAAAAATTTAAAAAATATATTTTAATTATTTCAAAATGTATTTTCGTCATTAAAACTTATATATTTATCATATATTAACAATCATTAAATATAGATATTTAATAAATAATTTTTAATGAACATTACGTTTATTAAATTTTTTAAATGTTTTAAAATTTTTTTAAATATTTATTAAATTTTTATTTATATTTTTCAACTAATTTCAAATATTGAAATAAAAATGGAATTCTAATTTAGAGAATCTTATTGAAATTATGATTATATCAATTACAATTATAACAAAATTATAACTACAACTTTCTATTTAAGTTACATATAATATGTATGATGCTAAAGATTAGAAAGCTGTAACGAATAATATAATAACTGTTCATATTTTCACTAAAAAAAAAAAACATTCCGAATTTGCTAAAAAAAATCTATCGATAAAAAATAATATACAAAAAGAATAAATGAATTTTGTGCAAAAAAACAAGTTCAAAATCATTGATCACAAAATAAATTATTCATAATGTGCATTGCATAACACGTCGCGATAGGAAACATTTCCATAAGCATGCAAATGACTCTACAACACGTTATTATCGACGTGAGTGTAACAAGAAAATTCATCGTTATTTTTTTCAAACACCAAATCTTTGTTTTTTTCTATCCCTGCATAATAATAACTTTACAAAAAGAAAGGAAATATTTCTATTAACATAAAACAATATATTTTTTCTATTAGGTACGCTAATAGTAAAAAATACTGTGCAATATTATAAGAACCAAACCACTTTCACATAACCGTATTATAATATTTCTTAATTCAATCTCCAATTCCTAGGAAAATTAAATACGCCACGAGAACGATTCTTTGAGAATCAATTTTTCAATAATTTGATATGAATGCAAAAAAGTTTGAAAAATGTTTCAAGAAATCATTTGCTCTTATAATCCACATTAATCTCTTAATCAAGAAGATTTATTTGTCAAAAATATAATCCATGTTAATCTTTCATTAGAAAAGTTTCATTCGTATGACAATGAGAGTATAACCCAGATTAATCTCTTAATGGAAAATGTTTGTAAAGTTTGTAGAGAATGGGACGTGAAATGAAAATTTATTCCAGAACATATTTCTCGTTTTTTTCGTGCTGCGCACCTTGAACATCCGCATTACGATCGCGGTCGTTCCGCCCACGACGATAAAACAGGTACACCATCATGTTGCGGCATACCGGAATATGTGTCACAAAGTAGAACCGGTCCGGAACTGATACCGATAGGAAGTATCTTTTGACGAGTTTCGCATTTATGGTTTGTACTGAGAAAAAGATCGCGGCCGCGCGTTTCTCGGTGTGCGCACCTTCAGCCGTGCAATGAGCCTCGGCGCGGCAATTTTTCCGTGCTCGCGATGGAATTCAGCGGCAATCATGTAAAAAGAAAAAGAAAGAGAGGCGATCGATATCCCGCCGTCGTGAAAACAACACCGAAGTCTCGTATCTGCGGAGTTCAGAAGCTAGGCGAAATCGAGGAACGATATCGTGTAGAGGAACTTTATCACGCCGATAAATCGATCGCCGCCACTTCACACATCGTTCTCGCGTTCTACTCTCGCGATCGGTTTTATCCGTGCTCTGTTCGCTAAGCCGTAGGGCAAAATAATATTTGCAGAATAATAAAGAAAATTAATAGAGAGTCGAGTCTTCGTTTTAATCGCGTCGTACCGCGATTACGATTCGTCTGTTACTCGTATTCGCGTATTGTTCGCGCATCGATCGATCGATCGCGTCGCAATACGAAAAGCGAGAAATCTGCGAATCGTACGCGTTGCGATTTTTGAATCCAAAAATATAATGCGTTTGCTGAAAACTAGTTTCAGCTTTAACAGTTAATTGTTAATGTTTTTAAAAGTTTTGGAAAATTACTGGCATTTCAAGACTTGGATTAATCGCTTTAACTAAACAGGTACTTAACATTTACCGGTACTTAAATTTAATACACTTCAAAATATTTCAACATCTTAAAATATTGAGAAGTAAAATTGTTTATGTGTGTATTTAAGTTAAACACACACACACACACACACACACACACACACACACACACACATTTGATTTAAATACATAACATTATTCAACAAAAAAAATAAAGAAACGAATTGAATTAATTTAGTCAAATGATTTTTTCTTCTCGGTGAAAAGGCGAAAAATTAAACGAAAAATTATCTTTGCTTAATTATTTATATCTGCTTAATTATTTATTAAAAAAAGATTATTCTCTTTGTTGGATCATGCCAATAATTTTTAGACCGATTGCGATGCAAATTCAATGTTGTAGTACTTACTTCTTATTATCGTATAACGATTCTCATAAACGATCGGTTGCATGTACGTAACGCGCGGTAGCGAGTAGGGGGAGCGTTGATAAGACAATTATAAGGAAGGCTCTGTGTGTACTCTTGTAATTAAGTTTTATTATCGTCAAATTTATTGACACTTTCGTGACCGACGACGTCGTATTACGTTTCTGTTTTCAAAGCCCACGAGTCAATTGACGTAATACCACATCTTTCGTGAACTTAAGCCTATGTGATAAGAGGCTCGGCCGTCGCGTGTATCAAGAACATACAATTTTATCGAACTTATTCGGTCGCGACGCTTCCCGCGGTTTAAAGATCCTCAAGTAACAAACTGAACACCATACGTTTGATCCGTCATATTTTTCCTGGCCTGCTGCTTAAGATAGAATAAGATGGATTATACATGAGAACAGATATTTTTACTTATCTACTCCGTAGGCACTCTGAGCCCCAGTTTCACAACTCACTTTCTTAACTCTTAATCGAGGTTCAACTTATTCATTATTCCCTTCCAATTTTAGAATTGGAAAGAGATAAGAAACAAATTAGCAAGACCTTTTTTATTCAGCTCAAATTTTTTTACTGTTCTAGGCGTTCAAAAAAGTCTAGAAAAATTCAGGCTTACTTTTCAACATTCCTGTTACATTGCCAATAATTATTCAATTCAAAATGTTGAAACCTTTATTTAATACAGATTGGAGTTTGTGCCAAGAAATACGAGAGTTTTCTTCTGGGTTCGCAAAAGATACAGTGTGCGAAAAGTTAAGCAGGTGAAATATATGGCGAACAATCAGAAGTCTTGCCTAAACGGTGTCCAATTTCTTACTTAGAGATTACTTAAAGATCTCTACCGCAGTCGAGGCGCCGTGTCGTCGTCACACGTCGACCGTGCAAGAGATATGTCACTGAAAGACGGATTACGAAACGAAAGACAAGTTTTCCTCCGGAAATCGGTGTTCTTGGAAAACGCGTGAGATACATCGGCCATCATACATACATTTCGCAAATAGCGCAAATCGGATTAAGAGACGCGGAGAGTGGCGTCCGGCTCGGCCGCCACTTCGCGCGGACGCTTTCCGAGGAAAGCAAGCACGCACGACCGCCCTGCCACCGTGTATTTATATCCCCGCGCGAACGCTCGTGGAATGACAAATTCCTCTAAAAAAAGAAAAAAAGCCACTCGAGGAGGCGAAGAGGGTGTTCGCTGGATTCCACTTTTCGTGACTGATCCATGCGGCTGGCGATGCGACGACGCGACGACGAGGCAAATAGAGTTCTATAGCTGGCGCTCGTAGTCGATTCTTAGAGGTTTTAATAAGCCATTACCTAAGTCTTAAACTTAAGCTTTAAGTCTTAAACCGATCAAGAAATTGACCAATCATAATCGATCATTCTTTTCACATTTGACTTCGCGTTTAAGACTGTCTTAAGTACAGTCTCCAATCGAAGGCATTATACTTAAGATGGTATTAAAATGAAAGCCTACTTATGTAAATATCGATAATATTTACAAGAATAGTGCAAATGGCTGTCATATTATTGAGTTGTTTAACTTAATAAATATTATATCAAAGAATTACTGAGCGCTTATTGAACAATAGATAAAAGACTTGGATAAAAAATATCAAAAACTAAAAAATAGGGCGAAAAACGAGCAAAAAAAGATCTTAATTTAAAATAGTATATTTCACATTACTTCACAAATTAATATTCGATGTCATAAAGATACCATGGAACGTATCGATTGCTAGGTTCATCAGCCAATTGAAATTACAATATTTTAAATTAATACATAATGTTTAAACGTTGGATGAATTTTAAATTAAATATGTTATTAAATGTATTAATTTAAAATTTTATGATTTCAATTAGCTGAAGATTTATGCCCGTTTCCACCAATGTAAATTAACTTTAATCTCGATTCAACTTTCTCTTCGTCTTTTTCTAGTTCTAAAAATTAGAAAAAGACGAAGAGTAAGTTGAAAACCGAGATTAAAGTTAATCTACATTGAAATGGAAATGGGCATTAATATAGTCGAAACGTTCCAGGTAGCTTTATGATATCAAATATTCATTTGTGAAGTAATGTGAAATATACTATTTTAAATTAAGATCTTTTTTTGTTCGTTTTTTGACCTATCTTTAGTTTTTATATTTGTATGCAATATCGAGTAGATTACGTCTTTTAATATTTTATATAAAAAAATAGCAGTCAAAATAGGAAAAGCAACCAATAAGAAAAACGATTGTCAACATATTCCAAATAAAAAAAAAATGCTTTTGAAAATCTAGAGCTTTAGAGGTAAAGAAAACTGAGTGAGCGCTTAGAGATTTTTTTAATATAATTGATCCCTACACTTAGATTCAGCAAATAATTAAAGGCAACAATCATATGTATAAAAGAATCATCGAGCGCTCAGTAATTGGTTTTTTCTGCACAATGCAACCAAAGTATCGCCAACCGAACGTGGAGAACGATATCCTCCTTTCATATATCGTATCGTTATCGACGTTGTTTGCCTACATCAACTTTTTTTCTTCATCGAACCAGATTATGCGATACCATTCCACTTGCGGCAGATCAATCTTTACGTATCTATATATTTTTCTGCGCGTTGTCGTTTAACTATTGTGAAAAAAATGTTACACTTTTAACGTCGTGGGTCCATCCTCATTTTTAATAAAATTTATAATAAAATAAAATTCTTTAAATGAAATTCTTGAAAATACTTTTATTATAAAATATTTGTTTGATGCTTCTGAACTCATTTATTTATTTTTAATCAAAACTAAAAGAGCAACTAATAAATCAAACTTGCATTGATTCTTATTATTTAATTAATTACTTTCTGCTAAGTAAAATTTTATATGAATCCAAAGAACCCACAACAATTAAAGATTAACATTGATGCTGTTATGCAATGCAATCTTTTAACATTCGAAGACATTATATTGGCATTTCGTAAATCGCCGACATATCGGTTCGCAAATCCTGCTTTTAATCGTTCTCCGACACTTTAATATTCCCTTTGGAAGTTTAAGAGTAAGTATCGCTCGTCGATCATTACCGATTAAAAATTCGATCTCCGGTATATGAAGCCATATCATTAATTGTAAGCTACATACCGTGAAGTTATGCCGCTCGAATGAAACCTTTGCCTTTCTTGTAACAGGATGTTAGTTATTGAAATTAATTAGTTGTTGAAATTGTTATAAAGTTGCCAGCAATTAGCAAAAAATGATTATTAATTATAACGATGTTGCTTTTCTGATTATCTGACCGATTCGTTAGAATCGAACGACGTTCAATGCGGTACTTGTTTGCAAATGATTTCGACAGATTTTAAGAAGAATCACTGCTCCAAGTAATAAATAAATTTCAATAATATTATCTTTTCTTTGATACGTTGAGATATTAGATACTAAGTAACGATGCTTCGATGATTTGCGCGAATATAAGATAAGGAGATTCGAAAGTGCGGATTGTACGATCTCACTATAAATTAAAAATTGGGCTATATATATATATATATATATATATATATATACTTTATCACAATGTTATATAATATGTGATATAATATAACATATACACAATATAATTGCCGAAACAAACATTTTCGTGCACCAAACTTCGAAAATGAGCGTGATGCTTCATATTGCAAATATCTAATTTCGGGAATAATATATATTTCCGGGAATTCTATATTTTTATCTAAATGCATAATAATAATGGATAAGAATAGTAGTATTACGTAGATACTATTAGGTGTTGGAATTAATTCGTAGCGTTTTCCAAGTGATGGGAAGTACTTTCATTAATGAATTTTTTAATGCTAATGTGAAATAAATAACATTCTTTCAGTAAAAATCCTACGATTTAGTTCAAACG
>NW_011627193.1:857937-1096772 GCF_000204515.1 Acromyrmex echinatior
AAAACGCTACGAATTAATTCCAACACCTAATACTATATATAAGATCTTTATTATATACAAACTTTTTAAGGACTCTCGAAAATAGCACTAAATTTAAAAAAGGTTAACTACGCCATTATTCTAATTAGCCTTTTTTAAATTTAGTGTCTTTATTTTTGAAGAAAATGGCAATTAAAATGTTAATTTTTGTAAAAACCTTTATTTTTTTTATTTAATAATTTTTTTATACGTTATAAAAATTAATATAAATTTAATTTAAAAAAATAAAAACGGCTTTTAAAAATGTTTTAAGGAACAAAATTATTTTGAGACAAAATTATTGAGTAAAATTGATGAGTATCTTATTGGCAATAAAATGCACCGTTTTTTATTAAACAAAGAGATGCAATAGAAAAATCCAAGATTCATTTTTTATTTAGAATTTTGTAAATCCTACAAAAAATAATTGTATATAGCTACGAAATAAAACGAAAAAAGCGAAGGAATAACATTTTAAAAAATTATATTAAATTTACATATAAATAAGTTTAATTCAGAAATTAAAAATTCCTTCGCACAGTCTTATCAAAAAAGATAAAAAAAAAGTTTAAAAAAATGTATGAAATAATCACTTATGCAAATTTAAATAAGTGTTAGGGAAAAAAGGAAAGTTGTAAACATAGTGAGAAAAAATCCTAGAGCTAATGCGTCATAGATTGCTGCACAGATAAGTGAAGAATACGTCAGTTTGAAGACAATACGCAGATTTTTCATAAAGCCGAGCATAACGCGAGAAGAATGGAAACTTTTACATAGTTTTTCATTTTTTGTTCATTTAAATAATTATTAATTTGAACGATTTATAATTAAATATACAGCAAAAAATAAAAATAAAAACAAAAGTAAATAGATTGCTATTAATTTGTTTGCTGAGTACGATAATATCGGCATATATGTTTTTCTTATTTTTAATCTTGTATTTAATCACACAAGAGCACACAGTTCAACCGTTAGAACTTGCAGCGTAAATCTAGATAACGATAATAAGACAGTCAAATGAAAATTGATCGGTAAGATAACGTCAATGTCTTTAACGAAATAAAAATATGACACAGATTAACGGTAACGGATATTTACATATATATAGAGAACGATGGAAACGAGTAATCTGCGATTTGCACCGGATGCACGTAACACGAAGCCGACATTTTGATCACAGGATTCAAAGGGATGTCTTTGATCATATGAAACACGAAGCTTCGGTTATAATAATTGAAGATATCTTTGAAAGACGAGACGACATCGGGATGCGCTAAAAGCGAGACTAAACTCTATATATAATTAATGAATGTGCTATTGTTTTACTAGTGGAGCATCTGATCTCTTCTAGACATACTCTCAATCTTTCGCGAATCCATTGTCGATTGACGATCAACAAATAATAACAGAAAGTGATTTTCGTTAATTATAACTGACAAATCGACCATATTTTTCTTTGTCTCTCATGTTTGCAAACTGTTTTTGTAATTCCGTGATGAGAGACAAAGGAACATGAGAATCGTTGCGAATTCAAAATATTTTGATGATAGAAATAAAAAAAGAGAATGATAAAAATTAAGAAAGAGTACTATGTCTAATAATATAATTATGATTTCAAATTTTTTCTTTATTCTTTTCGTAAGAATTGTAAATGTAATGCAAGTGGACCTAAGTGCTTGTAAAATACATGAGAGATAAAAGAGACAGTGAAGAATGTATATAAGTTGAATGTAAAATGTTGAGAGAGAACGTTTAAATTTTGTAATAAAACTAAAATTATTTAAATAAATTTCTAACTATGTCTTGACTGCACTTCGAAGACGTAAATCATTTCATGGTAGCAACCGATATTTGTTCCTAGAAGTATATGTTGTAGTGAACGGACAAAAACTTGTATGATATGAAGAATTAATCATTCTTCTAACGGAAGAATTAATTATATGTATTATTACTATAATTATATTCTCACCTTATATTCTCACATAAATTCCGAATGTCTAAACTACAGTTAGTATTCGACATCTATAAACTTGCGAGCAGAAATAAGACTGAAGAATTTCTATGAAACTAACGTTCTGAAACCACGCGAAGAAACAAGAAGACTGTATCGGGACAATAGTTTTCGTACACAATAGACTCGGACGTTGAGAATCTTCGATGATTGGTAGGGATGGAAGATAGCAAATGAAAAGTGTTCCACATTAGAAAAACAAAATGAAAAAAATAACATATTAGGTGTTGGAATTAATTCGTAGCGTTTTTAATGAAAGAATGTTATTTATTTCACATGAGCATTAAAAAATACATTAATGAAAGTACTTCCCATCACTTGTAAAACGCTACGAATTAATTCCAACACCTAATATAAAAAGAAAAAATGAAAAGATCATTTCTCAAATATTTTTCTTTTGTGTGTCTGTATATAAATACTTTCAATATTTTATGAATTCCATTATCAGTACTAATATAATATAGAAAATTTTATAGAAATGTGAAGCATAATAAAAAAGTGGGAGCAGCTTGCTACTTAGCAGCAATAGCATTCATAAAATATTATATACCTCTTCAATATGCCTAATTCTCACAAATTTACCTTTATTAATATCAGTCCTGTTCCCCACCAGCGCTAAGTAAATTCTAATAAATTCAAATTGCAAGATTAGGTGCTGGTTATTAAATGGTCAAGTCTGGAATTAGTTTTTGCTCCAAACAGAAAGCGCATTTAACGTTAAACTGCCCTCTAATGAATAAATACCCGATATATAAATTGGAAAAATACACTAAATTTTATAGATTTTGGAAACTGTCAATTATATCGAAAACATATATTATTAGGTGTTGGAATTAATTCGTAGCGTTTTTTAATGAAAGAATGTTATTTATTTCACATGAGCATTAAAAAATACATTAATGAAAGTACTTCCCATCACTTGTAAAACGCTACGAATTAATTCCAACACCTAATACAATATATATTTTACAAATAGTTATATTATAAAATTAACTATTTCGTTGACTAATTTGGAAATAAATCATAGTAAAATCGAAATTCATGATTCTTTCTAGGAAGTTAAAGCTCAGAATGTTTTCTATGAGATATTTTGCATTGCTAAATTACTAACAGCTAATTATTTTTTTCATTTTTTTTTTGTATTGACATCTTTAAAAGCATTTCCGAAAAACGCACAGTCGTCATTTTTGGGTAAATGCTTTAATAAGGATAACAAAAAAACAACAATGTTAAAAAGAATGTGTGAAATGTGCATTACAATAGATTTCATTTCTGGTCAGTAATCCTTGAAAGATGATAAAAATCAAGTAGTAAAAAGAAAAGAAAAGACAAAGATACCGACAATTTTAATAACACAAATCAGGGTATTCATTGAAACTTGTAAAAAATTCACAGAAAATTCTTAAATTTTCCAGATATTTTTATTCAAAATTCCAGGTAAGAAAATAGAGAATTTTTTAATCTAACTTTGACATAAATTAAAATGTTAACAATGCAAATAAATTATATATTGAAGATTAATGAAAAACAGCAATTCTATGAGATATATTTATCATTTTTTATAATTGTGAAATTCATAGTATCTATAATATAAGAAAGATTTATGTAATTAGTAATATATATCGTTTTTCATTGCCATTCTGTTTTTTTTTGAAACATAAGAATGTACGTAAATACACGCGGATATCATACTTATTGCTGATTGTAATATTTTGTATTATAAAAAAAATTATTAAAGAAACAATGTTTTCAGAAGTAGACAAAATTTAAATAAAAAAATTAAATTACACAAATTTTCGTGAGTCCCGATAAATCACAAAAACCTTCATTTTCAAAGGTAAAAAAGAAATCCCTTGACTTAGATTTTTTAGATCTTTAGATTTTTTTCTCGACCTTTAGATTTTTTCTAGTAAACACACGCATATCAAATATTGTAGATAAAATATTATTTATACTTTATATTTTTACGTAATGTTTTTAAAGCAACATATAAACTTGTCCTGCATATTCTTTTATGTTAATTTTTTAACGTAACATGTATAAATCTACGTATCTATATTTTTCTTATTTTAAAGACACAAATCGAACACAATTCGACTTATAGCCAGAAACTTGTTGTGTAAATCCAGACGATAATAAAAAATAATTAAAATTAATTAATTAATTAATTAAATTTAAGTATTTATATATTCCACATACATCTCTCATGTGTCTTTTTCTACATATTTCATAAATACAACATTTTCTGTACTTTATAGTATTATCATATAAATGTACTGACGCATATTCGTCAAAACGGGAATGTTAACGTCTTTTTTTTCTAGAAAGAGAGAGAGAGAGAGAGAGAGAGAGAGAGAGAGAGAACCTTGCTCCTTTTACAGTTGTACTCTATTATGAGTTTCGCTGCTATATAAAACGAAACAAAGTGCACTTTGATTTCAGAATGGAGGAGAGAAAGGAAGAAAATACCGCAAAAACAAGCGCGACAGAGTAACATATGAATTCCGAAAACCGATGTTGTTTCTCAATTTATATTAGGAATAAATATGCGGACGCGTTAAACCGCAAAACGAGACGAAAAGCCTATCTGCCTTTGCCTGCCTATCCACCTACCGATTGTATACGTTAAGACTTCGTTGGTTTAGGTTTGCGAACCTGAGACAAACAGCAGTATACCATCCCGCTTCTGCCTTCGGGCTCGGTGGGACTTTTTACGAGCGACAAACACGCGGCTCGAAAAGCACCTCGGATTTCGATTTACAAGCGAGCGAACGAGCGGAGCAAGCGAAGGAGAAATAAGAGACGGAGAGAGAGAGAGAGAGAGAGAGAGAGAGAGAGAGAGAGAGAGAGAGAGAGAGAAAGAGAGCATACCTCGCTCGACGGAATCACGCACACGAACGTAACCGCATAAGAAGACACGTACAACACGTGAACCTCCAGGAAGGAAAGGAAGAGATTCGGTAGCCGTGTAGCCTACGACAGTTGCGCGGATATCCATTGAGAAAAGACTCCTCCAGGTCGGAAAAATTCTGTCTCGTCTATTCAATAACAATAATTGTTGCTACCTGCGAAGAAAAATCTCGCTACCGGATCAGGTCTCTCAGCACGTATCTTACCTGCACTCGGAAAACCACAGATCGTTTATTATGCAAAAATGAAAAATAGACGAGGGTGCGAATACCTTTCTACCAATGTAAACCATAATATCGATTTAATTTATTCTCTATTATTCTATTATTCTCCGATTCTTAAAACTAGGAAAAGATACAGAATAAATTATAAACCAAGATTAAAAGTTGATCTACAATGATAGAAACAGGCCCTCTGAGGTGTAATGTTTACAAATTTGCGACGGAGCAAGACAACAGGTTTGTTTTTTATTCCTGCACTGAGAAGCGATCATAATTTTTTATCTTAGGGCGGAAACGTGAAGAGTGAAAAATTTCTCCATTACTTTCAGTGAAAAAGATTTACTTTTTACGTTTCGACCTTAGGGAAAAACGTTACGCATGATTGCTATTCTGCTTTTCTTCTCGCTTTTGTCAAGTCATTTAAACATTTTACACAAAAACTTGCGATATTAGACCCGGTTCTTTTTTACTGATCTTCTTCACTTTATGTTCACATTGGAGAAAAAAAAGAAAGAAAAAGGATGAACCATGCGAGAAATTCAACAAAAAAACAGACCTTTGCTGTCAAAAAATCTGTTGTATGGAATATATTCATTTCATTTTAAGCTTGCTCCTTTTAACTAAATTTCTTGCATAGTTCATTTTTTTTTCCTTTTTTCATGTTAAAGATAAAAAGAGAAAATATGAATTATTCAAAAAGTTTATTTAAAAGAACATTTAAAAGACTTATTGCAACGTTTGTAATATTGTTGAAACGTTGCAGTATTATTGCAATATCATTGGAACGAATTTCTGCTGTGTAGAATATACTCATTTCGCTTAGGGGCAATTTTTTTTAGTTGAACTTGCACAGTTCATCTCTCTTCCTTTTTTCATTACATTGGAGAGAAAAAGAGAAAAGCACTGAACTATGCAAGAAGTTAGCTAAAAAGAAGAAACCTTTCAAGTTGAAAGAGCGAATGCGCGCGTTGGTTGAGCTATAAAAAAACAGATCTAACGCGTATATGAATAGACGTCAATGAACAGACGAAAGAGGCGAAAACGCGTATACGTTTCACGATGGAAAGCAGAGACGCGACGGTTGTAATACGCGTTAAAACGCGAGAAGTTGGCAACGAACACGAGCACAAGCGACGACGGGAGTAAACAGGACGGAGAGCCGTCGTCGGCGACATGCCTAGCCGTTCTCATCTTCCTCGCAGCGCGATACGCAATCACAAAAAAAAAAAACGTTCTCGCGGAGTGCGAGATGAATACTCACCCTGGATACAGCTCCGTCCGCGAGTTTCCTGTCGAGGTCTCTCATTGCAACGGAGCCAACGTAGAACCGTACGCGGTTCGCGCACACGCGAACCCGTCTCAGGTATCGGGAATATCCTAGGCGACCAGGCGTGCGAGAGGGAGAGAAACGGTGTGACGAAGCGAGCGAACGAGAGAGAAAGAGAGAGAGAGAAAGACTCGGGAGAAGGAAGACGGGAAGGAGAAAGAGAGAAAGAGAGACGCCGTGTACACGCAACGGGGCGAGCCCGGAGCGACGGTCGCCGACGGTCGGCCTGCCGTTCCCACTTCACGCTAATCCCGCACGCACACCACTCTGTATAGCGACCGACCCGGGTCGAGGAACGCGCACACCAACACGCGCGTGCTTACAACTTACAACTTCACTTCGCTCAGCTCAGAGCGGACGGTTCACGGCGCGAGCTCCGCGGCCGCGCCGCCGATCTCGTCCGTGTCGCACATGATATCCGGCGTGACGGAGAACTCTCTGTTTACATTCGCGTAGTGTAGCCAGGGACTCACTCCCGTCCGTCCGTCCGTCCGTCCGTGGGAGACAGATCCACCAACGTGATACACACGTATTCCGGATAAAAACACGCGTGTATGTGTGTGTGCGCGCGTGCGTAACACGCACGCGCGTATACGGAGCACAAGACAGCAACGTACGACGTATGCGCGCGATCAATCGCGCCAGTGCCGTCAACCTGACGGCGTCCGCGACGGCGACCGCACAATGCGAAGATGGCGTCGTACACGGGACGGAGGATCGTGCTGAGTGCTCCGTACTCCCTCCTCTTCCTCGCCTGCCCCCTGTTCTCCGCGCGCGCGCGTCAACGGGGCGGCGCGTCCGGATCACTTTGCCGAACCTCCGGGATTCTTCACGCGATCATCTTCACGTCCATCGAGACTCCACGTTTGCGTCTTCCCGCGTTTACGACGTCGCTTCCATGCGCCGCGGTTCGACCAGATCGTCGTGACGCACCGCGTTTCGTAGTCGCGAGTCTTCGCGATCCGCGTTACCGTACACTGTGGTGCACCGTCGAATGCCGTTGGCGTGCCGATCAACGACTGACGTCACGTTGAGACTTGAGACGTCAAGCGTGATGCGTTCTCGGAATCCGCGAACCTGCGCGAACCCACAGTTAGGTGGCGCCGCCGCGCTGCCTTCCGAAACGCGTATCGACCGGGGAATCGCGATCCTATTTTCTGTCGCGAAAGTTTGAAATCTCGGGGCGGGAGAGACATTTCAGCATCTACTTGTTATTTAAAAAAAAAATAACTTCTGAAATTATTCCGCTGTAAGATAAGACGCGTGTCGTATACGAATGAATGATAATTGAATGTAATCGTTATTATTTAATTGAAGTTCCTCAGAGCTGCCTGTTCTATCAATGTAAGATTAATTTTAATTTAATGTTAATAAACAAAAACGATTAATTTAAAAATTAAAAAGATAAGGTAGAGGATTTGGAGTAAAGAGCGAGATTTTTAATAGTAAAATGTCAAACAATAAACAATAATGTAATTCTAAAACATATATCAATAACTCTGATCGAATTATTCTTAATGTTGTTTTTTAGCATTAAAAATCTTGACTCGTATTAAATCGTAGTAAATCTTGACCCTTTATCTTGTTCTTTTAATTAACTTTAATCTTCTTAAATTAATCTATTCTTAAGTTTGATAAAAATCATCATGAATTTATGTTCATGTATTTTTCTAGCGATATAGGTTATTTAATATCGGTTTGCTTTACTTCTTGTCCTTTCTAAATCTTAGAACTAGAGAAAGATAAAAAGTAAGTTAAAAGATTAGTGTAGATGAGTGTAGACTTAATTCTACTAATATGAAATTAACTTTATCTTGATTTATCTTACTGTTTTCTAATTTAACTTACTTTTTTTAAATTTAAATAAGTACATCGAATTAAGATTAAAATTAATCTTACGTTGGTGAAATCGAACTTTGATTTACTTGGTTTACTTACCTTTTATCTTTTTTTAACTCTAAGAATTAAAAAAGAATAAAAAGTAAAATAATTCGAGATTAAAATTAATTGATAATTCAAAATTCGATGTTTCTTCAAGAAAAAATATAAATGCAACATAAGTACTTTTAATAAAGTTAAATAAAACTCGAAATGTATCATCAACTTTATTAAGTATTTATTAACTTTTTATGATAATGAACTTTATGTTTATTTTAAGAGGAAACGAGAGAGAGAGAGAGAGAGAGAGAGAGAGAGAGAAATATAGGAAGATTAAGAAATCAGAGAACTGACAATGCGAGTCTTACGGAGATTAAGAGGAGATTTATGTCTCTTAACGGCCTATTGTTCTTCTTGTCATTGTTACTTATGAGAATATCGATTTTGATACTTTTAACAATATCCAAGAGCAGAGAATAAACAGAACAGATAATGGACACCTGATGCTGACAATAATTAGTGTTTTATTAACGTAAACACAACAGGTTGGACCTCCAAGAAATTTTCCAGAATTCTTCGAATATTTCTCAAAAAGTTTCGGATTTTTCGAACTTTAGAGATGCAATTTAATTTAAATTTGTTTAAAAAAGATATTCCATATTCGCGTTAATAGATAACAAAACAGCTTATAGATATTATCGGATAAGATCGAATAAATCGTCGATCAAATGAAGGCTTTCCTAAACAAGAGCTAATATATTTTTTTTATTTATCTATTTATTACGTTTTTTACGCGAGATTTCATTTTTATTCGATTCGATCGACGTCAGCGATCATTCGCATGCACACATAATGTCGTGATTAAATTTATTACAATTTTTATTAGAATTAGCACAAAGAGAAATCGCGACTGATTCTGAATTTACGTGGAAATCGACGACGATCAGTGACGTGCGCGCTAAGGTTTCGAGAAAAGTGAGTGCCACGGTTGTTTGACGTGATGGTGTCGCTAATCGTTGCGTTGGCCGCAATTGGTCTCCCCGATTACGATTAATTGGAAAGATCGGACACGCGGATTTCAAGAAACCGCCAATCCTGAATGAATGCGCCGATAAGGATCGATAACCTTACCCACCTTTTACACGTCCTCGGAAAGTACGCCGGTCTCGGAATGCGGAAACATCCAGCGGGGCTGTAGGCTAACCAGTTTGACCGACAAGCGTAAACGGATGATCGCTAATGATCACTTCGTGAAAATGGAAAAGCTCCTCTGCTCCACGACGGCGCCATATTTAAAGGGCGACGGGTCGAAGAAGCGCGGATATTTTTTTTTATAATTAATAAGAGAAAGAGAAAGAAAGATAAAGAAAGAGGAAAGAGGAGATCGGTTGTTTTAATTATTTACTTGTTAAATTAATTTCAAATTTACTACGTGAGTATTTAGTTTTATCGCTAGTAATTTTGAACAACAAAAATGTAACAGACACTTTTAGGTTTACTTCCAATATTAATAAGACTTTTTGTCTTTTTTGTTTTTTTTTTAATTTTCTTATCTACTATACATGTCTACTTAGAATAAAATAGATTAGAATTTACACATACTGATATCGTTTCAAGTAATTATCAGTACAACTTATTATTTCTTTACATCTATATAGTGATAATAAATAACTGATTAACGATAACTAAGTCTTTTTAGCATTCGTAGAACTAATCGCCTATATGTAATTGACAATATCTCGCAACAACAATATTTCGCATTATGCTATCTGTATTTTCATCAATGCGTATGCTGTTCTTCTTCTGTAAATTTAATGATAAATATTTAATTCTTGACTTAATTCTAATAAGTCTTTTAATAAGAAATAAAGAGAGAAAAAAAAAGAGATGAAATAAGATGATCTCCAAGAATCCAAATAACATTCCAAGTTTTTTTCAATGCAGTATTTATTATCAGTATATCTCAGTATATCTCAACAACAATATATATCGGTAGTACATTATATCCTTAGCAACAATGTCAGCTTTTTACCTCAGATTATTCAACGACGATTATTTGAGACATAATAACGGACATATACAGAATTCGGTTTACATTTGAATTATAATAAATATACGAAGCTCGTATAAAATAACTGTTCGATCCAGTTAAAATTGGTGTATATCGCTCGAATACAAAATATTTTTCGTGCATGCGGTTTAAGATTTCATGATTAAATGCTGTCTTTACTACTCGAGACGCGATTTAACATTCATTGGAAATGAGACGAAACATTTCGATATTTTTTTCTCCAACTAGATTCTAAATTACTCGCCACAATTGTCTCGAGGAAATAGTCGCGTTAAAAAAAAAAAAATGTAACTGGAGCTTTGGCAAGAGAAAAGGCAGAACGAGTAGTAAAGACTCGGAATTCTCGACGAGTGAATCGATTAGAGAACGATTGACGCATTATTGCTTCTTACAATTGCCTTATAAATTATCAACATTATCCTTTTTATCTTCGAAAAACAAGTATATACATTTACACTAAACTTACGGTATATCCTATACAATATACAAATTCTTTATATATATATAATTATAAAAAATAAACGCGACGATTATAAAATGGATACTATGTGATCCAATTAAATGCGTTTGCTGCTGCTTATCGCTTATACGAATTCTTCGTTAAGCATACACATGTAATAAGTAAAACATACATATATATATTTTTAATATATTTATTTACACATTACATTAAAAATTATATGTAATATGTATATAAATTATATATATATGTATATATACATTCTTTCTTACACGTCAATCCTGAGATCTAAAAATACAATCTAGTTTATTTTTTTCTCATTAATCATGCCGAACATCTGCTATCTCTCACTATTTTACAAGTAAAAAAATATATACGTTACTCTTTTAAACATGTAACTTCCATAAACATAAAAAAAGACAGGAAGAATGAAGAAGAAAAAACTTCCGTCTGATTCGTTCTCCATCATAATTTCGCTATGTATGATACATCAATAGAAATATCGTATTAATTGCGGGCGTAAGAATAATTGTCGCCCGAAAAAGAGATTCGATTAATTATAGTAATAATAAATTCTATCATATTGATCTTCCACCACTCAATCGCAAAACAAAATGGCTGATAAGTGCATTTACTTCTTTGGTTGTATGAGCCCTTAATTTTATATATAATTACTCTGACATACATATACATTTCATATAAGTGATAATAAATACTTAGGAAAAAAGGGGGAGACAAGACATCGATAGAATTTTCAAATTTTTATAATAATTCAAAATGATAGAGTCGCGCGTGAGAACAATTGAACATTTACTACCTCTCTTACGCGAGATCTCTTTGTGCTTTTATAAAAGGCGTAACACTTTATCGTCAAGGCCACAATTACGTCGCTATCTAAAAAAGATTTACAAAGTGGTGTCTATATATGATAGGAGTCTAAATTTTAAAAGTCTACAACTTTGAAACGTTATTGAGAAGAGCAGAAGAATAATAAATTTATAATAATATATTCGCCAGTCTACAATATCACTTTACAGCGTATGAATATACAGCTGTCTCTGTATCATTTCTACGTGATATAAGATATCGAATTCTGAGATTCTTTGTATGTATCGATACTGCTTGCGTCAACAAATAGATAGTGTCTGTAATTTTACACTCTTGTGACGCATTATATTGCGCTATTTTCTACATATGTACTTTCACATATGTTACTATAAGTTATTTATGATTCACACATTATTCACTATTTGTATAAATTAACAATTTGCTTTCGTTAAAAAGTAAAAAAGAGGAAACAAGAAATCTACGATTAAACGCATTTCATAAATGCCGTGAAAATTGCTCTATCCATAAAAAAAAAAACAAATCTTGAGCTTATGAAATCTTAGCTTATATCTCGTATCATCTGAAAAGTGTGAAAAAGCGTCTCGTTGAAAGCGCCTATTACAGATATCTGTTTTTGGATGAGCAGCAGTTCAATGAAATAGAAAATCGAACTTTTTGACGTTTTTTGCGGGGCATACCCCTCTCGGGTAATTTCGATAAATGTCTGCACGGGGTGCCCTCATGGTTCGGTCGAATACTTATTTGGTCGATTGTGAGATTACTCTATAATGAATTTCAATGAAGGTTTACAATTACTTTCGAGAAGGCTGCAGTATATTTACTTAATAATCTCATTAAATATGGAACACGCGCAACAAGGCACATATACTTTCAAAGCTATCACACGTGTTAGGATGAATTACGTTTACTCTGTGATTAGATCAATTAAAAGAAACTATGTTAGCACCAGCCTAATTTTGTTAGGATGAGCAAGTACAATTGTTCTTATATTAAAACCTTCGCAAGCTGCGTAATGATAGCTGCAAGAAAAAAAGTCATCTGTGTGTTCCCTCTCGAATATTTGTTCTCTGTTTAGAGAACACTATTATATGTATAATACACCTATAAGCATAATTATGATAGAAATTTTGTTATCACTGTGTGTCGTTCAATATCGCAAATTGATCACATTTAGTGTTAAATTTAGCTCAACGCTATTTTTAAAGGCAAATATAAACATTTATCATAATAATAGTAAATTTACGGTGCATACAGTTTAGTAATTATTTAAATTATGTAAACGCGTCATCGATATGTCCTAAAAAGGAAGTACACGCAATGCAGTTGCAAAGATCAATTATATATGTATAATTTTTATAAATGATGCAAATTTTTTGTTCCTGTTGTTTTAGAATCACATAAGACTTTGTAAAGAATTGTACAATACCACACATTTTTTTCTTGTACACTGTTAAAAATGTCATGAAATTTAATGTATTTTTAAGTTACATGAATTAAATTCAATTTTATGACACTAAATTAAATTTAATGTATCTGCAAGTGAAAAGTATATTTGTGTACATGTACATGAAATTTAGCGTACTTTTCGTAAAATTTAATATAGATTTGCATGAAATTTATTGTAAGTAAACGTTAAATTTAAATTATAACTTCATTTTCATTGACAACAAATATTTTTAAATATTTTTAATGTTCACTGTTAAAATTGTAACCACGAGCTTCCTTTACATGTAAATGAAATTAAAAGTAATGAATGATTTAACTGAAAATTACAGTAGTTACTTAAATGAAATGACATTAAATTGACGTGTACATTAAATTTCATAAATTTTCATAAAAATTTTCATTAAAAAATACATTAAATTTTATGTACATGTACACAAATATATTTTATATAATATTATAAATTCATTAAATTCATTAATTCATTAATTTAAATTCATTAAATTTTGTGATATCAAATTAAATTCAAATTGTGTAACTTAAAAGTTAATAAAATTTAAGAATATTTCTAACAGTGTACCTGCCATGTAACGCTGTACCATTACATGTAACAGAAGTAAATTTCTGTTTTTTAACAGTGTATCTATATTACCGTTCCCATTGTAATAGCGAATTATTACGTCTATTTGAAATTCTTTTTTTCTATCATATATTGTCTTTCATCTTCTTCACTTAGCGTAATACCTAATGTTATATACCCTGAAAAGCTTTGTTTTCCAGATCGTCAAAGAAATATACAGTGCTAATGTTAGCATTAGTATCGTCAAAAGTAGGAGAAAATGTCATGAAGTTAAGATTAATATGTTATTATCAAAGGTTAATTCTATATGTTCATATCGTAGAGATGTGGAGGAGCACCTACCACTGAAGGCATCTGGCAGCCACGTCGTACTAACAGACGGACAGATGGTCCACCGTTACGTATAATTTCAATCGCTTCTGTATGCGTCATATTTTTGGTATTAATACCATTTATTTCAATTATCTGATCGCCAATCTAGAAAAAATACAAAACATTTGCATATATATATTATACGTTATATAGATATATATTCATAATTTAAAACGCATTATATTACTAACATATAATTTAAATTGACATCCAATTAAAGAAACAAATATAAACCTAGAACGTGGATTTACATATGATAAAAATTTCAATTTTGTTTTAATTCTTTACAGTATTTTAAGATGCTTGTTAGTATCAATTAAATTTGATTTAATTTACGCTATCACTACCCTAAAGTTTCAGTTTAAGATTACGTTTTCAAGATCAAAAATTAAATCGACGCGCAATTTACAAAACTGAATATGTAATATATATAAATTTACATAAATAAATATTAAGCATTAAACTAAGACTGAATAAGAAATTTTCTTCACTTATTGTATTATTCACATATCAGTCTGATATCACTTATTGATTGTTTAATTTGTAACAGCCAATTAGTTTTATTCAATTAAACCGAAATATATTAAAATTTTACTCACTCTAAGTCGGTTGTCAATAGACGCTGGGCCATTATCTGCAATTTGCAAGACAAATAATGGCATGTTTTGAAATTCACGGCCACCACGTATGCTGAAGCCAAAACCTCGAGTGCCCCGAGTTAATTCTACAGCATGATATTGACCTCCATCTCCATCTCCTGTAGGCTCATCCTAAATAAAAAAATTCAAAATTTTAATTGTTCTATAACTAGTATGAATAATAAATAAAAAAAAAAAAATACACTTAAAGCAGTATATTGCTAAATTTAGATCATTAAATTAGAAACTTTTTTTTTAAGAAAATCTATACCTTTTGAGAAAGAGATGTATTGCTACAGCAATCGTCTAATGGATATCCGATTGTTAATGTAACGGAATAACCAGAATCTTTAATTAAATTTACGATATCTTTGTGGCATACGTTCGTGATATCTATATGATTGACAGCGAGAATATGATCTCCAACGTTCAATCTTCCGCATCTTTCAGCAGGCGAGCCTTCGATTATCCTGCCGATCGTGGAACCGGCTTTATTGACAGAGGAGATTATCACAAAACCAAATCCTTCGTTTTCCATTCGAGTGACAGTAACATCGTATGGATATTGAAGATTCATCTGTCGACCGTAAGATGACTGGAGATTCTCTTGAAGATGCTCCTGTGTATTGATTCGACGTCGAATTCCCAAAGTCACTCGACCATTTTGCGCTGCCGCTATCATTAGTTGCACTACATGATGATGCGAAGAATTCATAACGCTCTCCCCATCAACAGACATAATCAGATCGCCAGTACTGAGTCTGTTATCAAGATCGGCCGCTCCACCAGGAACGATATGACCGACCGAAACCTGCTAACCGTAATATTTTTAATATTTTCCGTTTTTATTAAACGTGATTATATTCGATTTTGCAACACATGAAAGTAATGTTAATACGGATCATTAAAACCAACCTGAGATCCTTCTTCTGTACCACCCACTATTCTAAATCCAAATCCTGTATCTTGTCTCACTAAAGTCACTAAAGTTTCTATCCATTCTATATCGGGTACCATTGGACAAACCAATTCGTTCGTGTATTGAGGATATCTTGAATTAATATCAAATAAAATGATTTTATTTCAATATTTTTTAACTTTTTGTGTACATATATAATTTATAAATGATTCAACAATTTTTAAACATGTTTTATCTATCTAATAGTTATAGCATTAATTTGAAAGCTTTAGAAAATAAAAACGATTATAAAGTCTTTAAAATTTTAACTCTTAATAAGAATGACGGAACGATATACATACCGAGATATAGAACTGGAATGTGGTTGTTCGTGCTCGAAACTGGTGGTCTCTTTCCGCTTATCCCAGATCTCGCCAGTGTCAACATTCTGCTCCTGTCCAATGGAATACATATTGTAATCCTCATTGTACTGGGAATGCGATTGAACTGGATAAACGTCCTTGTAGTAGTCGGAGTGCACGTATCCATTCTGCTTGAGCATATTATTATGATGCGAGATATCGATAGAATACATGTCGTTATTAATATTCAACTTGTCGTTTGCCACCCAGTCACGCTTCGGAACGTTCCTGATGGAATCGTCGTCGAGATTCATCGCCGCGAAATTGTCCGACAAGTTGGCTGTGATGTTAGCTTTGTACGGATCTGAGTAGTACATCCCGTGTGAATAGTCGGAGTACTTGTAATGATTATCCAGCGGATTCAATTCGTTTTCGCCTTGCACTTCATTCCAATTCGGTCTGCTCGCGCTAATTGGCGACTTGGGACGATTTCTTGTATCGATCAACGGTGTTTTCGGTCTGCTGGGTATTACCGTTTTCGACTGAGTGCTGTAGATATCTGCGGTGGGTGTTTTACTTCTGAAAAAGTCTTGCGCGCTCTTCTCCTTTTTCTCTTTCGACTTTGTTATCGTTCGCTGAACATGTATCAACGCCTCCTCACTGCGCGGACAATCTTTCAGCACTTGCACTACCTCCGAGTGGCACATGTTTCTGACATTGATGTCGTTTATATTGACCAGAATATCGCCCTCCATTAAGTTCTTACAACGCTGACGATCCAGAATCTTCTTGACTTTCTGACCGTGAGCAGAATCCGCTATCGTAAACCCGAATCCCATAGCTCCTTTTACAATAGCAATGCTCAGAAACTCTGGCTTGGAAGACACTGACGGATCCTTACAATCGTTCAGATCACTGCTTTCCGACAGCAAAATATCCGTGCTGCTCGGTCTTTTTATCGTGTTGATTTTGTCCGAAATACAGAGATCGGGCATTGAATTGACGGACGTCGTGGCGAGATTCTCACCGTTTTGCAGGCTATGCACTGGCAAGAACGTGGAATCGAGAAAATTGAAACGTCCGTTGTCTGGGAGAGACGAGTTCAAATCCATGTACATTGCGGGATCTTCTGTTGAAAACAAATCTATAAGTCTGATCCTCTCAGATAAAAGCATCAGTATGTATTAAGTATCATTAGGATTTGCTTTACCTGGCGCGTTGACGGCGATTGTGGTCACAACTTCTGTATTAGGATCATTAGGATCAAAAGGCAATGGGTAACCTCGACACACTTCCAAAGATACCGTCTCGCCGCTACCAATTGACTTGAATACATTTACCATCTCATTATGCGTAAATCCCAACACGCAGGTATCATTAACATATACTAACACGTCCCCTAAAAAGAAATACAATTGTGCGGACAGATGCGGAAACGGAAATGAATTACACGCTTGAGAATTAACGGTATCTGGAAATTACCGGTTTGTAGCTTCCCATCCAGCCATGCTGGACCATTTGGCACGACGCTTTTAATTTGGAGGAATTCTTCCACGGTATCGTCACCACCGACAATGGTGAATCCCAGGCCTCGCGAACTCTTTATTAAGGTAGTTCGTATCCTCTGACCCTTCAGTTTGTCGGGATTTCTGGTGAAGTTAGGACTCTTCCTCTCGAGCATGTTCTGTTGCGCTCTTTTTGCTTGCAGCACCGGATTTTCATATTGAGTTCTACGATTCACGTGATCGATGAAGTACGTCCCGTACAAAGTATCGTCGATTTTTTCCCAACCATAGGGTAACTCATCGTCAAGACATTCTTCCAGAGACCTTTTTTGAAATTTCGACAGACGCGGGTCCAGCCAATGAGATGTGCCCGTATTGTGGCTGTAATATAATATGTAGAAAATGAAATTAAATCAAGATTAAAATTAAATTACGTTGGTAGAAACGGGTATTAAAATCTCATTAGTAAAGACGATGTTGCATACGTACTCTATGAAATAAACTTCTCCCGTGTCCGTATACGCCTTCTCCCAATTAGGTGGCAATGGACCTAATTGATCTTCCGTGGCTGGAGTGCGATTTCGAGCAGCTTCTTGATCCGTTCCTGTGCTCTGCTCTGATCCCGTATTGTACAGATACGTCGGTGGAATTCTTGCTCCATCATTTCCACCAATTGTTAATATCTCTTTGTCTATTAGACTCTCTCCTTTAACATGAGACGTGCGCATTAACTTTGCAAAAAATCGTAAATTGAACTATCTCGATATATCCGAAGACAATAAATAATTACCATCGTTGGGATTGTCGATAGACGCCGTGTCGTCCGTTTTCGCGGCCATCTCAGAATCCTTACGTTCGTCTCAAAAGCCTGATAAGAGGAATATAACTGTCGTGAGATAATTTTATTAATTAAACATCACAAACCGTAATTAAATGTAACTTAATAAATCTAAGCAAAATTGGCGTTAATATAATCTTAAGGAGAAGTTGAATACAAATTCCAACATCAATTGGAGAAAAAAAACTCCAAAAAAAGCTAAACACGGTTTATAAGTACACTTCAAAATATAAACATAAATATAGATAACATACAAAACTTAATACATATGCTAGAAAATTGAATTAACAATTCCCATGAAATTTTCTTTAGAAGAATTTCTCTATAGAGAAACAAACATAATAATGGAATATAGACAAATAAATGTAACTAAAGAAAGTTTAATACATATGTCGGAAAAATAAATTAACAATTCTTGTGAAATTTTAAAATATAGAGAAATAAAATATATAGAGAAGTAAACATAATTAAATAAAGCTTAATATCTACATATACTGGGAAACTAAATTAATTCTCATGGAATTTTCTTTGAAAGTAGAATATAGAAAAAAAAATTCATGAATTATCATATGAAATACATTGTTGAAACCTTCGATCGTTTACACAAAGACCATATACTAGACAATGTATGAGTATAACGATGGAATGATGGATGAACATCGTCTCGCATTAAGTATATACGGTCGAAGGTTCAACCTCATAATTAAAGCAATTCACTGGAGCTTTAAGATTGCCGTTCCGAAAGAAGAGAACGTCAATCGAAACACACATACACACACTGAATTGTATTGCTACGTTCTATCACATACGACGAAATATCCGATAGAATGATCTCTAGATCTCGCTGTAATTAAGACTCGTCTCTACGAAGCACAGCAGCATGCAACACGCGTCACGTATCACGTTGCACGCGTCACGGACGGTGGATCTCTTCTTTCTTTCTCCTCGACGATAACGTCGCGATGCTCGCCGGCTTTGATAACATTTCGAAAACGACATGTATAAGCAAGGAAGATGTGTAGAAAGTAGAACGATCTTAATCCAGTCTTAATCTCCGTAACCGTTACAGCGTCCTATAACCGTTTCAGCAATCGCACCTTTGATAAGAGAGCGTCTCATTGAGCCACATTGAAAACGAGATCAACGTACACTCCGGCTAGATTCCGGAGCGGAAGGGAAGCAAAAAGAAGCTAAAAAAAAAAATATCTCGAAGAAAATACAAAAGGCGGAAGGTGCGGCCGTGGCGACACGTATTTTCGATCTGTTCCGATCCGCGAGGATTCCGGCACGAATTCGATCACGTGCTCGTGATCTTTGGGGCCCAACTTGACGCCGCTTCGACCGATCGCCGCACGCGTTCTCAGACGGACAGGTGTCCGCGGGACGGGGCGCAATTACATAAAGCGAGGAAAGGAACGCCAGTACGCGGGAGGGAGGGGTCAGGAGAGAGAGAGAAAGAGAGAGAGAGAGAGAAGGAGGGAGGGAGGTGAAGAGAGATGGAAAGAGAAAAGGAGGAGAGAGAAACACGCATGCGGGGTATGGTAGGCGAGCGGCCACCGCACGAACGTGAATGCATTCTTACGAATGCATTCACCCGTGCGCGGTGCGCAAGCGAGCGTGCCGCGATCGCGTATGACGCGCGATCATTAGGTCCATTCGTCTTTAGAACGGCGCTCTCCTGCACTTTCTACTAGAGATCCTGGCTATATGTACGTTCGATTTGGATGCTTCCACTGCTTTCAGCGCGTCTACCCTTACTCGAGCAAAACGAGTCACGATAACGTTGAAATAATATTAAAATGAATTGGAAATGATTGAAAGATGACTTTTAATGATCATTTTGGAGTCATTTTGATATCATAACTTACTTAGACTTATTCTACAATACTTATCTACAATAAGTTTGTTTTTCCTGCACTCTCTGGACCAGCACAATAAGTTGAAGTGAAACAAATGTACGTTTGTTTCACTTCAACTAATTGCACCGGTTCAGAAAGTGTAGGAATAATAAAAACAGATCTCTTACTTTATATTTAATCAACGATAAAAGAAGAATGATGATTAAAGCATGAGTGAGCAAACCGAACGCAGCCTCTATAACGAGTCTGGCCAAGAGTAATTTTTGTCAAAACAAGAATGGGAATAAAGAGTATTATACTGTCTCATTATATATACATGAGCATATATATATATATAAAATGCTCATTCTAATTTATACTATCTTATTCTAAAAGCCAGAGCACGGACTTTTGCATAACGCAGAAGTGAGAAAAAATCAACCAATCAGAGTCCTTTATTGTATTGTAAAGGAAAGAAATGCAGGAATCTAATTTTAGTTCATTTTTCATGCGTCATGCATTATGCAGGACTCTGTGTTTTCTAATTTATCGAAGTTATAAACAGTGGCTAATCAAATATTTGACATCTTGTGGCCAGACTGTTATAGAGTCCCTACTTTCTACATACAAAGCAGAGAAAAAGAGGACAGCGAACCGTACAAAGATTTGACCATTCTAAGGAGAATAAGAAAGATACATTAATGTCAATTCAACGTCATATTGACAGAATTTATGTCATTTTTTTTGTCATGATTCAGTCAATATGACTATTTTGACTTTCTTGTTCTCTTTGGAGTAGTACACGCGTGTGTGCTACTCTATTCTAGCCGTTTCTCCCCGTAGTGCTTTTTGCATACGAGGTGAAGTAGATGCAGGTGGGACAGGCAGGGAAGAGAGAAAGAGAAAAAAAGAAAGAAAGAGAGAGAGGAAAGAGTAGAACGTATTTTTCACGCGAGTCCACGCTCCCCTGCCACGTAACGTAAATATTGCTACGCCGGGGAGGTTGCGGCGACTCCCTCGTCGTTTTCTCGCTCACTCTCCTTTTATCTCTCTTTCTCCCATGGTACTCCCGCATCGACGTGGCTAGGCACATGCACCCGTGCGGTGCAACAATGGCACGCGACATCGCGACTCTCCCTTCCCGACCTGCATTCGAGATCTGCTCCGATCTGCTCGATCGTGCATGTTAACGGCATCAAGCCACAAAGTGATGCGTCCATTGGAACGACGCGGGAAAATATCGAGAAACAGCTCTTATATTTATTGCAGAAAAGAAGATAGAGAGAGAGAGAGAGAGAGGAGATGAAGCGTGAGGCAAATTAGCAAAAAAAAAGGAGAGGAAAAGATATACACATATGTGCATTTGACACACCGCGTGCGCGCGCGCGCGCGCGCGCGCGCGTGTGTGTGTGTGTGTGTGTGTGTGTGTGTATGTATGCGTGTTGCTTAGCGAACTTTTTTCCTTCCGTTAACTCCGTTTTCTCTCCTGATAAAGGCGGTGGCAGCGATACAACAACACGGGGGATTACTCACGCTGCGTTTCCTGCACGATGACGCGTTCGGTAGCACGCGTAACCGTCATAGTTCCAGGCGGTGGTGTGGCCAAGTGATATCCGTGTCGGAGTGGCCGTATCGGGGCACTGAATCACTCGTCTTGGACCGCGGAAACGATCATCGCACCGTCACGTCGGGACTCGGGACGATAGCGCACTCGTTCCGTGAAGCGGACAAAGAGAGAGAGAGAGGGAGAACGATACGTACACACTTGCGCAGCATCGACAACTCGAGACTACGCTACATCACCCAGCGCACCGCACCGCCGCTCGCCGCGTCTCGTACCGTACGTACCGTACGTGCGTACGAGACATTTAACCGACCGCCGTATTATACGTCGTCGTCGTCGCCGCCGCAGCTACATCTGCGCTTGCGTCACGTGCGCGCCCCGAGTCACGTGACCGACGCGATTGCGGGAAATTCGAAAGAAGCTCCGGGCTGGTATTCATAATCGATTCTTTTTTTAATGTACAAGATAATAATTTCGAATTAATACGTTAACACGTAATATTTGTATATGTTTTGGTTAAGATTTGACACCATCAGTACAGAACGTTGGTGTTACGATTAAATTAATAAATGGAATTCCATTAATAATGGAAGTCTTCTACGTATGTCTCTTTGCTTCGATATTACAATCTTGTTTAAATTCATATTTGATTGTTATATAATAATTTCGTCTTGGTATATAATTGTTGAATATAAAATTAATAGACCATTGGTCTGACCAACACGGGATTTCCCGATTCTGTGTTTTTGAAATAAAGATCCTCACAATTTTTGTATGAAGTCCAATTCTTTGCGTAAGTTAAATAAAGATATGATGATAAAGAAATGTTTTCGAGAGAAAAACTGAGATGTCCCGAATTCTTTTATCATCATATCTTTAACTTAGAAGCAAAGAATTGGACTTTGAAAAGATTGGACTTTATATAAAAATTATGAAGATCTTTGTTTCAAAAATACAGGAAAATCCTATGTTGGCCAGACAACGGTTTATTAATTTTATATTTCAATAATTATACAAAGATGAAATTATTATATGATAATCAAATATGAATGCAATGAACAAAATTGTAACATCGAAACAATGACATACGTAGAAGACTTCCATTGTTAATTTAATTATTGTAATACCGACATTCTATACTGATGATGATTAAATCTTGACCAAAATGTAAACAAATATTATGTATTAACGTATTAATTCGAAATATAGTACTTTATCTCTCTAAAAAACCATCTTTAGTGGCTATATGCTCCTTTGTATGTTATATATATATATATTTTAAGCCATCTTCAAGAAATTTAAATTTTTTTTGCAATAAATTTATTTACATTTTTTCAGCACATTAATATCTTTCTAATATGATGCCTTATTGAGCATCAAATTAATAAAAATTGTTTGCCAATTTAATTTAATTTGTGATATTATTAATTTGATTGCGTTTATAAATCTGGAAAACCAATTCAGCGCGCAGTTCGAATGACTATAAATATATATGCATGTATATATATATATATATATATATAGTATATATATAATTCACATTGAATTATTTAAACTTAAAAATTCAGCTTTGACCATTATAGATTTTAAATTCGTAAGCAGTTAAGATACTAATACACGCAGTCCTCTGATTAGTTCGTGACATTTTAAAACTATATTTAAGACAATCTTAAATATAAGACTCGATTATGAATACCGCTATACAAATCTTTTCGTTAGTAATTTTAGAAAATTGGAAAATTCTCAGCTACTCATAATAAATAAATGACAGTTAGACTCTCAGACAATTATATCTACTCAAAAAATAACTTTAATCGATATAAGAAAATAATTATTCATGCTTGAATGACAGGAAAGTTCACATTTATTTCACATACACGACGAAGAGTAAGAATTAATTAACAAGTAAGAATAGGTGTGAATATTTTTCTTACAATTTTCAATGTAGATCCCTAAATTCTATCCCCAAATTGAATAAAATACACAGTTAGAATTTAATCTTTTAAATAATTGTATCTACCGCCTCAACGTGAAAGTTGAACGAAATTGTAATCGTCGATGATCTTATAGCGATCCTCCCGAAAGTGCACGAGGTCTTTCAGGAAGCGCATACTGCTCTCGTTATGGAGTTTCGAGAGCACAGGCAGCAGCGGCATGATGCCCGCGACATTCGCTAGGTCACTGTAATAGTGCTCTTGCTCAGGACCCATCATGTGAAAGTGTCTCTTCTGCAGACCTCTCTCGGCGCGTCTCGCTGCTTCCTCCGCTTCGGAGCGCAGCATATCCGCTTGGGCGGGAAACTGCCTCTCGCCGTGCCAATGTCGTAGGACGAATCGCACCTTGAAATTGTAAATAATCACATTGCCATTATCACCGTTGCTGGCACATAGTCACGCCGGATGCGCGACAATGACTTTCTAGCATTCTTTTCCCCGTCGCGCGCGACCGCCTTCCTTTCAGCCACGCTCAGAGACAATCTCATCCGCTCCGGATGCCCCACGGGGGCTTGGAATGTCGCGTGTCTAAAGTGGATTGCACGCGGCCTTTGTATGTCTGACATATTTCAAAATATGAGACTTGTTCTTTTTAACTGAACTTCTTGCACGAGAGGAATTCGTCTCTTTCCTTTTTTTCTTTTCATATTAGAGAAGAAAAAAGAAAGGATCAACAATACAAGATCAGTTAAAGAATTAAATCTATGGAGAGCATCAATTTGAAACATGAGATGCGGTATATATATATATATATATATATATATATATATATGGTAAAATATGGAACACTGTGAGTTAATCAAAGAGGAAAGAGCACATAAGTGATGCAATAATATTTCGAATTTTAGAGAGATGATAAGCAAAAACAAGTTTTATACCTGCAAATCGAACATACTAAAGGCACAAACATAGAATGGAAGACCAATCAATGCCAAAGTAGGGCTCTCTATGGACACCAGATGCTTCCAAAGGTGCGTGACCATGTTGGAATCCACTCGAACTCCACAGGACTCGGCGAGAAAAGGAAAGCTGTACTTGTAACCTTTTGAGGATAGAGAACGAGTGTTATTTTAATTGTTAGAATGAGACAATATCCCATAATAATTATCATAAGGATGGGAGAAACTTTACCTGTACAATAGAAGACGACATCAACCTGCTCCTTCGTCCCGTCCGCAAAAACCGCCTCGCGTTCTGTCAATTCCACTACGTCATCTTTCTATAAAAGAAATCGTCACGGTCGCTTAAAAAGTACTTCTGCGATTGTGCCTTATAAGTATATTTGACTTTGCGCGAAAAAAGTATCTCTGTGATTTTACTTTGGATTCGCGCTTTTACCTGCACGACATTCTCGGGAAACACGGTGTCGATGGTCTCGGTCAGGTGATGACTCAAAATCACGCGATTCGCATTCTTGGATATCTCCAACGCCAAATCCATACCTACCCGAAACAGAAACATGTTTTAATCATCGTAAGAATAACTTAAGAATGACTCTAAGATTTTTTTATTCGTCGTTCTTATTTCTAAAACTAAGTATCCAAAAAACGTTTGTTTATAGTGTTTAACGAAACTTTAATAAAACTAGAAGAAAAAGATCATGAGAGTAAAATGTTAATGACCGATATAGCCCGAATCGCTGTGAAAAGAAAGTATTTCGTTCAAGAAATAAATAATTTCGTATATACCAGAAGGACCAGCTCCCATGACAACGACTTTCTTGCCGTTGAAGAAATCGGGAACCCTGTAATCGTGGCTGTGTATCTGCTTGCCCGTAAAGATGTTCTGGCCAGGTATGTTCGGGATCATGGGTTCAAAGTAATGGCCATTGCACACCATGACTGCATCGAACGACTCGATTGCGACCGCGTCATTCTGCAAGTCTTTGACCTTGACCGACCACTTCCGGTCCCCCGCGACCGGCTCCACCAGCTCTACATGATGCAGCAGCTGGAATGTATACGCCATGACAAATCATGCTATTACTATCTAGTACTATCTATCATTATTATTGTATATTTATACATAATATATTATATAAACTGTCAATTTATATGATCTATAATACCAGTTAATATAATATAACATATTATATATATTAGTTATACAATACGTTATATTAATATAATATATTATAATAATGTTACTAATAATAATAGTACATAATAGTGCGTTCAAACTCATGTGTAATAATAATTCAGACGAAATGTAGTCATGATATTTGATACAAGCACTTAGCGTTGTTATATTCCTCTATCTATGCACCCACCCGAATGTAAGGACGTAGCTTAAAATGATCACAATATATATTCAAGAAATCCAATATCTGCGTGCGCGTCGGATAGCTCACGGATCCTTCCGGTATCTGAAAATCTGGATAGCCCATTACCTCCTTCGGTAGATTAGCTCTAAAATATGTAAATTAATTCTAGATATCATTTAGTTCTTATTAATAGTATCGAATCATTTGCAATGGATTTAAATGTTTGTAATACATGCCAAGATGAAATCGAAGGTTCATTTCTACGAAACAATGCAAAAAACTGACAGCAAATTCAAGATTAAAATATTAATCGCAATTTAAATTTATATTACCCAGCAAACGAGAATGAAATGAATTGAAATGGATTCAGATTTTCAAAAATATTGATTCAAAATATTGAATGTGAAAATGAATGCTTTTCAATCCTGAATTTTTATTCATTTATAGGAATTGCATGGAGCATATCTCTATATCTTTCAATCTAAAAATAATATTAACTTTTTCTATGCACAACACACACATTGTGAATACTGTTCAATTCAAAATTTTGAATAGGAAATGCAGTTTTTTAATCCAATTGCATCCAACTGAATCTAACTGAATCTAATTGACTCCAATTGAATCCAATTAAATCCAAAAAAAGTATTCGCTATTTATATATAAAATACACAATCGGATAGAAAAAAATTTCAATCCATTTTAATCCAATCTCCTTTGCTGGGTACTTACTCTCTATGTATTGTAGGATTGAGAATTGTTGAGCCCTTACAGAAATCTAATTTAATACTAGTGAATTTAATACTCAAAATATGAATACGTAATTGATCATTACATCTTCAAGTTAAATTTTGGAGGGGAAAATGAAAGTTGGCTGCAAGGAATACGCGCCATAAGTACCTGAGGCTCTTGTACATGCTAGTGTGAATCGGTAAACCGTATCTATCGAAACCAGTTTGCTCTCGATAGACCCAAGTCCCGCCGATTTGGTCTGTTTTTTCGTAGCACACCACCTGATCGCCGTAAGTACCGGAAATGCAGTGTCGGAGTGCAGCAAGTCCTGCAGCTCCGGCGCCGATCACGGCGATTTTCATGATTACGCAGTCGTTGGCCGTTTAAGCTTCGTAGAACACGAGGAATCCTCGTTGGCACTTTCAGCTATATCAGCAAGCTATTTCATAGTTAATGAAGTACAATTATGGCATAATATTCATTTTGTAATATACGGATATCTTAAACCTACCGCACTCTGCTTCTACATTCTTGATCGAAACAGAGGCAAATTTTCTCTGATAAGAATTAAAGGAATAATTGGGGCCTTTCAGAAGCCAAGGTAAATTAATCATTTAAAATAAAATGCGGAGAAAATTATATATAATCATATGCCAATTAAAATTGAGAAATTTAAAAAGTAGAATTAATAAGGTTTTTGATAGACACAATTAATATTCATTGCTGTTTATATTTTTATAAAAAGAAAAATAATTGAACATGTAAACAGGATTGTCGTTACTTTTTTCTATCTATAATTAGATTACAACATAACATCGTTACATCTTTACAATAACGATAACCAATTCAGCATTACTTTTATAATATAATACACATTTATTTTACAATAAAATTTAATTTCTTATTATCTTTATGTATATATCTATTCAATAGATTATTTTTTATTAGATAAAAATATTATATTTATTTGATAAAAAATTTATGTTTGCAAATTAAAATGTAAATTTCTAAAGATGTATATTAAAAAATAAAAATATTAAGAATAATGTAATATTAAGAATTATACAAGATTTATTAAGATAAGTTTAATATAAAGAAGAGTTTGCTATATATAAATTAACTTAAAGTTTTAATATTAATTATTATATTTAATATTGATTTATTATTAAATAATTCAATTTTTTAATCTAACATATTTTACTTCAGCATTATAAAAAGTAACGAAAAAAATAACGAATCGTCACTTACTAAATATGGCAACAATGAGTTAGTTCTTAAAAATAGTAACGAATAATGGTAATAAACGTTATTTTTATAAAATAATGTTCCCAACCTTGGATATAAGCTAATTAAATGTATTCTAATCAAGAATGATAAGAGTTATCGATTTATTTGAATTCACGAGGAGCCATTATCTTCTACATATTTATTTCAATTGGAATATTAATCGCAGTCATAAAGCATTCATTGATATCGCAGTATTTGACGAGACATTTTTTATAAATTGCGATTAAACTTATACAGAGTGTCTGGAAATAATTGTATCACCTCTCATAGACAGATAAAATTAAAGTGAACAGAAAAGTTTTCTGCCATTTTGGGATTTTCTCAATAATGAATGAAAGATTAATAAAAGATCTGTGAATGAGAGCGTGCATCCGCTTATATAACTTTTCCTGTTCAAATTACAAATCGATCGCGACGGCGATTATTTACGATTTCAAGCGAACTAGATTTGTGAAAGGTACAACAGATTCAATCAAAAGTCGAACACCTTTCTGCACTTTTATCACATATTAAAATTAAAATATTCATATATTATTTTCTCAATTTAAATTTACCAAAGTCAGAACACTTTTCACTTTTAACGTTGCGTCGATTGAATCTTGAAGATATCAAATTCTAAAAACAACTAACTTACGTTAAACGTAATATCATATACGTACAAATAGAATGATGAAATTTGATAAGACAATATAGACGTTGTGATGTGTTTAACGTTACGAAATTAAGATAAAGTTTTGATAAAGTATAATTCAATACAGTTACTCACCAATAGAAAAACACAAAGTGCTTATACTAAAAGCGAGATCCAGTAGAAAGATACATATGTCACAGAAGTAAAAATCAAAATGACCAAGTGGAATAAATCATTAAAGAGAGGGAAATACGAGGCTGATATCGATAAGGTCATATCCAATGTGTTTACCAAATAAATGCAAAGACCTTCAATCTTGTTCACACATTTTACTATCCCTAAATACAGCACACAATGCTCGTCAGTTTTTTTCAATTTAAAAAAATCGTTTATTTCTTAAAGATCTACGATAAAGAGGAAATATCAAAAAGAGGAAAGAATAATTAATTCGAATAATTAAAATATATTAAATATGTAATATAAAAAAGGTGCTTACCTTACAGTAAAATATCTTTTATTATTTAAAATATTTATATTATTACAACTTATTAAATACATCCTGTTATAGTTAAATATAATCATAGACCTATGATTGTACAATCGTTTATCAAGTACAAGTGGCAGAGGTTGCACTATATTCTTGAAATTTCGCAAATATATTTGATGTCGTTTCTTTTTGTTAGATGGATATGATGACTTGTTAAAGATGACATGATGACTTGTGAAAGGTTTCCTTAGCAACTATAAAGATGACAATTATATAACGTTCCATCTGTATAATTAATGTATACAGTGGAATAAATACGCTTAAAAATATCATAAAATTTAATGTACTTTTAAGTTACACAAATTGAATTAATTTCATGACATTAATGTATTACATTAATGTATTTGTAACTGAAAATATATTTGTGTGCATATACCTAAAATTTTTATTTTTCATAAAATTTCATGAAATTTAATGTATTTTTCACAAAAATTTTTATGTGGTTTACGTGAAATGTAATACACATGTTCATTACATTTAAGATGAATGTAACTTAATTTTCAGTTAAATCATTCAGTATTTTTCAGTTATCTCATGACCACGAGTTTCTATTCTTAAATTCATTACAAAATTTTTAATAACGTAGAATTATGTATAAAAGTTTTATGTATAAAATTAATATACATAGTTTTATAATATACTATATATTATAATATAGTCTATACATAGTTTTATATGTATAAAATTAATGTATATAGTCAAATAAATCATTTTAGTAATAATAACCATAAAAAAGTTATTGTGTATGCACATTAATTTATGTAAAACTTGTATAGTTGTCACCTTTATAACTCCTACCATTATGCCTTTTTTCTGAATATATCATATTGTTTATAAAAATCTGCTTGTCAATGTTTTCTTTCTGACTCCCACTTATTTTTGTACAACATGTACAATTGCATCGCTGCCTTCGCGTCTTCCACGGAACTGTGTTCACCTACTTGTATCTCTCTACCTAATAATTCGTACGCGAGTTTTTTTAGACTGGGAGTATTCCCTTTCGATACTTGACGAAAAGGTTTGTATCTTGAAGTATCACGCCAATACCTTCTAGGATGTGATAGGTATAATACATTGAGATCGTGCTTTAATGCGTGGCCCACTAAAATACGACCCTTCAATATATCTGCTACTTCCTTCTGCACAATATTGAAGCTTTCTCCATCTCGCAAATGCTCTGGTCGAACGCCACTGATAGCCGTTCGGTAATCCACGACCTTTTCTCTTGGTTTAACATACTTATCATATATACAATCACCGTATTTATTTACAATTGATACTCGAGCTATTATACTCTCCGTACCATCGCCAATTCCAACCATTTCGCAATCCATAGCGAGCTGCTTTGTTAAAGTCTTGTTCTCTTTATTTTTCACATCTTGCTTGCTGTTTTGCTCCTGTGAATCCTGCACTTGGCACAGATATATGTCAAGAAATATAACTCGCTAATAAATAAAATTTATATTCAAAATAATACTATAAATATATTTACCATACGAATAGGTGTGGTGTATACTTTTTTATACTTTGGACGTCTGTGATTCTGTGAGACAGTTTTTTTTTCTCCAGTGCTTTCTTCTGTCTTCGTCTTAGAAAACAAATTTTTATATGTTTCCCAATTGCATCCAGATATCTTACGTTCAGTGCTTGGAACCAACTGTCTTGTCGCTTTGTTCCTCTTTTTCTTGTCTGTGCTGGTTAATACATTATCCATTCTTGAAAAAGAAAGGAATTATTTCTTTAATAATCTTTAATTTTCTTTAAAATTCAAATACAATAACAGCTTTAAATTTCATAACAATCAATAAAGTAAAATAAGGGTTGTGTGCAAATCTTCACAAATCTCATTTTATTTTATTCAATTATTTCTTTCTTATTATTTTCTCCAATAAACTCCATTAATAGCAATAAATTAGCCACCTACTTTAGACCTAACCTATAATTTAAAAACCATCTGATACTTTTGTATATATACTATTTGATTGCGCATTTAAAATTTCGCAATTAAAAATAAAACGACATGTATAATTAATAACAACACAATTTTTAAATGTTAAAAAATTATATCTCGAATCTTATCATAACACTTGTAGATAATATAATAAAGTATAACAATGTTACATTGTTCATTAAAATTGCCACATAAAATAGACAGAAAATTATTTTATAATATTATTAACAATATTGTCAATAATAAAAATAATTTATTACTTTGTTTATTACATTTATACGTTTATTAACGTATTTTGAAGTCGTAACTTTCACTCGATCTTATGAAATAAATATAGCGCATGCTAACGTTTATCTTGAATCTCGAAAATGGGACTGTACATTCATAACCTAACTTAGCAAAATATTCGACTATGATTGGTTGATGCCATTATCAATGAATTGTCACAGTTGGTATTGGTAGATTTCCTAACCTTTTAAAACGTGACTTGAAAATGCTTTACATCATACGCACTTTATCGCATCTTTATAAATATTATTTCGCAATAACGAATTAAAAATTCTTACCTGACTAGCATCCAAACAACAAAACATAGAAAGATTATTGTGAACATTTCACACTGGCCTGCAACGCCAGGTGCAAATATTTTCTCGAGAAGTATCTTTCAGTATCTTCTCGACTTCCGGAAATACATTCATCAATTGTTTGGAAGGTGAGAGCAGACTTTTACAATTAAATTGTGAAGGATAATTTAAACATAGCGTAAGTCAATATTCATAGAGGTTTTTTATATTTTAAGACCGTCTTAAGTACAATCAAAATGTCACAGCCAATCGCAAAGCCGTATTATAGCATCTTAGAATGATTTTAAAAAAAGAATTGACATTTTTAACAATTTATATTAAATTTAACACAATTTACATATTTTAATTAAATGGTCTATTTAAATTGTTGTGATAATTAAACATAAATATATAAGTTAGAAAGTAACACAAATATGTAAAAAAATTAATATAACAATAAATATGAAATACACAATTTGTAAGCAAACTGGGAGCACATTTTTTAAAAAATAAAATTAACATTGATACCAAATTAATATATTTATATTTTATCTTAGAATTTATAAGTTTTAAAATGCTTTTTTATATTATATTTATATATTTACACTTATATATAAATTGCATTATTTTGACATACCATACAAATATTGAATATTAATTTAATACAAAATATTAAAATAACATATAATCACATGATGTTATATCAACATTCAAATATGTTAAAAATTCAACACATACAATAAGAGAATTTGAACGGATTGGATTTTACACAATTACAAAATGTTCTTTACTATTTATATATTTATATATATAATAAATACGCTTAAATGTTTTTGTATTTAAAGTGAAATTTAATATTCACAGTTCTTGGAGAAAAAAAGGAAGAAAGGCTTAAACGGGGAAATTATAAAAAACACAAGTAAAAAGAATATTTTGAAATTTGCAAGTAATCTATTCTTTCTATCTGTATTACACTTTCTGCACCTACAACGAGATAGAATATGCAACTAGACATTAGAAAGAGAGAGAGAGAGAGAGAGAGAGAGAGAGAGAGAGAGAAGAAAATTAAAATGTATAGACAGTTCAGTCACAGAAAACAGACCTAAAATATTTTCTGTATCTAATATGAAAAAAATTGTATTATAATATAATAAAAATCAATATTGATTTTGTCACTATGATAATATTAAATTAATTTTCTAAAATATTTATTTTTACAAATGACAATAATAATAAAAAGTGTAGGTGTAGAAGCGTGGAGTGTAAATGAAGCTGCTACCGCTACAACCGCCTAGCCAATTCATGAAATCGAATACTTAGTGTGTGCAATTCCGAGGAGTTATACTGTGAAATTTCGAGTTTTTCCTCTTTTTTCTAGACAATTGACATCATGGACGATGAGTGCAACACGACGATCAAGGATACGTTCCAGGAACCACGAAAAAGGTTTTGGCTGGTGAGTACATCGATTTGTTCCTCGGTATACCGCGAAATGACGCCTCTCGCAACTGGCTGTGTGTGTAACCGACATTCGAATACAATGTCATTAATGTCAGCGGGACAGCATGTTTTCTTCTTCAATTTTTCAATCGTCACGATTAGCATGACATCGTTGTCATGTACATACACGTTGCGGTACAGATGTATTATAGGTGTTTATTATAGTTTTACTTGAATTGTCAGACGATAATGAGATTGTTGCTATCATTGATATTACACTTGATGTCTAAACGCTAAAATATTCTGCTACAGAGACCGAGAAAACGGCTGAAGAGTGATGCGATAAGTGTCAGCTCGATGGACATATCCATGGATTCTGACATAGGCAAGAAGAAGAAACGTCGTAGAATCACGGAGGTTGCTAGCAGTATATTTTCCTCCTCCACATCGAATAAATCAGGAAACACTTTACATAGATCCTTCACGATCCAGCCAAACTCCTCGGACCTGTCTATCATCGAAGATGAAGCAGACACGAGAACGTTACGTAAAAAGTAATTACTTAAGAATGAAACTTATGATGAATTCAGTTGCTCTACACTGGATACTGTTAGTTACTTTATATATAAAGGCTTCTTTACCTAAAGTATCTGAATGCAGTGGCATAACATAATCAACAACTTTACGTACATAAGATAATAAAGTAATATATTTATTGAATTGAAACCAATGTTGGTAGCTTTCATGAATTTAAATAACTTGGTTAAAATGAAATTTAAATTTAAAAAAGATTTTTATCTTTAAATTTCTACTTTCAAAAGGTTATTATGTTTTTTGAATTTCTGTAAATATGATAATTTTTACATATAGAAAACTATAAGTTAACAAAATGGAAAATTTTTTTCACTTTGTGGACTTATTACGTGCTTTAAAAAATTTGTAAAAATTTTTGATTTTCCAACATGAAGCTTAAAGTCCCTAACAAAATCATTTTTTTGAAATATTCTTAGGATTTTTTGTTATTGAGTTATCGCGGATTAAATAAAAGGAGTATTTTGACTTTGTCCATAACTCCACATAACATTAAAAAAAAATAGATTTTTAAAGTAGAAATTTTGCTCTATATTAAATGATATAATATATTATCAAATTTAAAAAAAAACACGTGTACGTAATAAAGTAGCGCTATGAACTTTTATTCTGATCCAATATAATCTGTTAAATAACATGATATCTTTATTGAGAATTTAATCGTTCAAAATATCTATATGCTTTTACATTTAATATTATTTCATAGTAGCTTTAAGTATGCACTAATCTAATGTAGTGCATTTGATCGAATTCACTATTAAATGTTTTACTTATAAGAAAAATTCTCTTAAAATAAACCATGTCCTAATTTCAGATTGAATAGTGCTACTGAGAGTTGCAACAGTTTGACAATCAGGAGTTGGATGTCAGACATTGCACAGCCACGCGGCGACGAGCGATTGAACAGCATATTAAGTCGAAGTGAGATCAGACGGCAAGAGGCTATTTATGAATTATATTGTGGTGAAAATGTGTTATTAAATGAACTCTATATGCTAAGAAACTATTACTATGAACCGATGTCAACCACTGAAATCTTTACATCCGAAGAGTTATCTACGCTTTTTGGCGATCTCATAAATCTCATTGAAATACACAGTAACTTGAGAGATGAATTGTTCAAATTACGGGATAGATACGGATTCACAAAGACCGTGGGACCGACGCTATTAAATTGGGTTAGTTAATTTTCTTTTATATACATTTCACTATGCGTCATCAATCAATTAATCAACACTGGCTCTATAATATTAGAGGTAGATCTTAGTTTATTATAAACATTCGATCTTCTTGAACATTTATAACAATAATGGCTGTTTCCAATGTAGACTAAATTTAATTAACTTATTCTTCATTTTTTATAATTTTTGGAAAGATTAAAATTAAACTTAATATTAAGAGAAATGGGCATAAGTTTTTTGATGTGGTTAGCCATTTGCATAATTGCTAATTAAAAAGGCTTATGAGATTTCTACCAGGGTCTCTTTTTCTATCCTTAATTTACATGGATTACGGAATGAGAGATCGAACACTCGAGAATCATCAAAATTACAAGTCCATCGTTCTCACACAGAGACATATGATATCTCACTGTGCATCATGTATGACATTAATTTCATTCTGTTCACAGCTGTCAACATTAAAGAAACCATATTTGGAAAGATGCAGAACATTAGTTTGGGCGAGGCATTTATTAGAAGAGAAGAGATTTACCAATAAGAGGTTCCAGTCGTTTTTAAAAAAGCGTCTAGAATCACCACATTCCGTCGACTTGTGGACCTATTTGGATGTGCCACGTTCAAGGATCGTGAAGTATCCACTGTTAATAAAGGAGATCTTAAAATATACGCCTGCTGCTGATGCAGATCATTTGCCATTGAAAGAGGCGAGTAACATATTCTCCGACTTGCTAAAGAATATCGATTTTATCATGGGCAATGCCGAATGCAAGCTTGCTCAATCAAAAATAAACGCGAAGATCGAACATGATCCTGAAAAATGCATCGCCAACGCCACAGAGTTGATTACAGAGGGTCAGCTTAAGGATACACGTGGAATAGTAAGTTTAATTTTAATTTCAATACAAGAGATAACGCATATATAAATTTTATTTCAGTAGGTTTTTTGACACAAATTATCATCTGTTTGCAGAAATATCATTGCTTTCTTTTCGACACTTGTTTTGTGATAACTCGCCCTACGCGGCGCGTTAACAAAAAGTACAACGCATCATTTCCTATCATACCCAAGGAACAGATGTGTGTGCAAGTGGAAAATAAAAATATCGCAGAAATTTGCTTCAAGATCGGAGAATTTTCTTTCATAATGGAAGACGGGCACAAAAAAAGACACTGGGTTGATTCATTTAACAAGATACACTCTAGAATATGCATTCCAGATAAAGTATTCAATACTAACGACAAGGAAAACTTGTTGGACAACACAGAGTTAACGACAAAGTCAAATAATTGTGTCGCGAGAACGTCGATATCCAGAAGAACTTCCACAAGCAGTATAAATGACAATCTATTTTCTTTTTCCATAAGGAAGAGTCTACTCAAGCAAAAACGCAACAGTATTGGTTATATATAGTGAAAACTCACATTTGGTAGCTTTTATCTTTTCAATAAGAATTGATGTATTATACAAAAATGATAAAATGATTCCGATCAATTAGTACAAAAATGATAAATTAATATATGCGATAATTACATATTTTTATCTACGTTGCAATCTTTCAAGTGATTTATTTTATACTTAAAAATTGTCAATAACTAAAAATTTTTTAAATAATATATTACACATTTCAACATAGCAGCGATATAAATTTAGAAAGATTGAATATACTCGTATTTATACATAAATAACAGGAAGCAGTAATTACATTTACAATTTGCAATCTTACGCTAACATTAGAATTAACTTATACGTCATAGAAGTTGATTTTAGCTTCAGGATTTAATCCGCATTAATACCGATAATTTTATTAAGGAAGAACTTACACGTGTGTGTATACATACCATGCTAAATAAAGCATGGTTTAAAAATAATGTAATATATGTGTACAAATGTTATCATCTATCAAAATATTCACGTGAAATCAATCTTTTATATTTATAGTTATATGCGTTCATTTTGTATTAGCATATATTTAAATGGTAGATGGGATATATATACATTTTTTGCAATAAATTAACAAAACGTGAAGTGGCTTTAATTTATATTGATAGATGTCTATTTATAAAAATTTTAATCGATTTATCGAGCTCTTAAAAAAATGTCAAAAACGCGATGGATACTTAGCAAATTCAAATATTGTACTTCATAGAGGCGAAGAAATATAAACCATCTTTTTAAAAAACTTGATCTAAATTTTCTTAAAATTGATATTTAACATTTTAAATTCTTTGGAAATTTAATTACATCATTAATCTCCGTTTAATCTTTTATTGAACAAGGAAATTTTATGGCTTGGTAGGCTTCATCGAGTTTCCGTCGGGATAACGTTTTTTAAAGGCCTTAATAAGTTGCGGATCAATTAGATGAACACCATCCACCTGGTTGCCTAACGTAATCCAGTTGGGTTGTACATTATGCGGCCGACCAAATAATTCAATTTTTCTGGTACCGGGACTCATTCGCTCGATGATGCCGTAGATCTCGTCGGGTTTGTGACTAGTAGCACGAACCTCAGCGACAATCACATCACTGTCCAATCCTCGATTAATACGAGGATTACCCTTCATGCCGACCAGACAATGTTCCTTGCCATGATTTAGCCAATGACCTGTCCTACCAGTCCGTATTATCCTTTGCAATTGATTAGTCTTCACCCAGATGATTTCGTCAACCCTCTCATAACCCCATAGCTGCAGACACTCTCTTCCCAGCTCCATAGCTCTGCCAGTCACCCAAAGAAACAAGAGTCCTTCATCTTGAAGTGCTGGGATTCCCAATTGTCTCATCTCATCGTCTGACATAGTGCCATAAGGTAACTCCATATGAATGTCCCATGGTGGATCGGCCATGATCACAGCAAACTTGCCAAGAACAGTCATATCGAGGTAACGCAAATCACACTGAATCCACTGTGGTGGATACAGAGTTAACTCACTACCTACGTTGCTACTGCTACTGCTACCATTTTTGCTATCTAGATTCAACGTCTTGTTAGATGTGGTATTGCTCGAACTATCGGAGTCATTGATTTCTTTTAGTTGTGCCGTAGGACCATCTACCTCATAATGAACATATCTGTACAAAATAAAAAAAATTTCATCTTTAACTCTAAATCTTTTTTTGCTTAAGGTACAATTTCGCTGCATAAAACTGCACCTTTAAAAGTAGAGAAAGTCAAAGCTGAATATGTATGATTTATCTAAAATATTTTTTATGGATTAACTTAGTTAAATTCGAGTTACAATTAACTATATCAAGAAACGAATTTAACTATATATTGATAAAGTTATTAATAAAGGCAGTATTTTTCACGCCCTTACTTGCATGTGTCCATGTGGAAGCAGGTATTGAGAAAACTACAATCTCCCAAAGATTCATCTGTATGACTCTGTATGATCTTTTTAAAATGCAGCTTTTTACATTTTTCCGCGAATCCCGGACCACCATTCAATTTCATACAGTCTACTTTTGTACCATGTGGACAGAATTCCATAACTTGAGCTCCTCCCTGAGAGCGAAATCGTTCTGCCAGCGATTTCTCTTTGGAAGTCTGCTTTGACAGTAGATCCAGGATCTGTTCACCGACCTTCTTGCTCTCCTTTTCTCTAATCGTCGGCATCGAAATTAGAGACATGATATCCTCGGTATTTTTCTTGTCAACTTTCGCTTGTTTCTCTGGAGGCACATGGTCATTTAATTCAGACATAGACATTTCTATGCTTTCGGCATTCTCTGTGTCATCAGACTGAGATTGACATGACGATTGGGATTCTGTTACCGACAACACTGTATATCCAAATACTCCATTCTCTGTAACTTCTTTGATCCTAAAGACATGCATAAATATTTTTTATATTAAATGTATCTTGTACTAATAAAATGGTATTACAGGATATTATGCAAGTTTCATTATACTAACTTAACTATATCTTGTGCAGCCAGCTTCTCCAGAATCTTGTGGATATCTGAAGAAGATACATCGGCATTAAGATTTTTACGTAGCTGGTCTATCAAGTCTGCGGATGTTATCGGTAGATTAGGTAAGGACTCGTGTAAGATACAAAGTACGTCTCTTTCATATTCACTGTGATCCGAACGTGAAGATGCATTAGAATCTGTAACAGGGACATACCAGTTACATTAAAGTTGAACAAATTCTTTCTCATCACACATAACAAATGTTAACAGTAATATAATCGTAAAATTATATACTTATTACCAGGACACGCCGACTCTGCTGTCAGGGTGGATGAAGCCGGCGTAGAAGTGAGGGTATACAATTCATGTCTCTCACGTTTCCTCTTCTGTAGTTTCTCACGATAACTGTTTCTCTTTATCTTAATCGCTTGTATTTCTTCAAAAGCGTCTGACATGGCTCAAGAAGATTGTGCGTAAAAATACATACATAAATTTTTTGACATACAAAAAAAAACGGCTGCGGGTTAGATGAGGCATCTAGGTCCGATTCACGTTCACACGCTTAAAAATCATTTCATCCTTGTTGTTTATTAAAAAAATGTTAAACGAAGACAAACGATACTCATGAGCCGATCAGCATTGTCAACATGAATTGAATCACAGCCTAGGTAATAATCGAGTTGAGCTACCTTATGTCCGGTACTGATAAAATTAGTCATTCGACATATTTTTGTATGAAATGACTGAATCTGGTAGAAAAAACTTTCTCTGGCTCGCGAACTGAGATATTAATCGTTAAAGTTGACGATTACAGGTTAGTAAACCTATCATATCGACAAAAACAGCGACAAAAGTGTCACGAGCTCGAGCATGCTCTATGACAACATGCGCATGCGTTGTCATGATCGAAATGCGCACGAAATGATGTTTGAATATGTTTTCTTGAAAATAAAATAATATTTTTAAATAATATTTTTATGCCCGTATTCATAGTCTTATATTTAAAGCTTCCTTTATAATTAGTATGACATATATATTGTACATAACATATGAATAAATATGTAGTTAAATATGTAGTTAAAGTATAAGCTTTGATTATAGAAACCTAGATTGTTAACAGGTACGCTATATTGTATTATATTTTTCGTACATTTTTCAAATGCTATTACATGTCCGCATGGCAAAAATGCTATATATTTGTAGGTTTTCATCATATATAGCAAATTTTGAATAATAATTTTTATCACTGTCGCATGGTTTTTTCAAACTGACTGAGCTTTTGCTGGCAATATTCTCGTTCTCATGTATTTGCATTTTCGCAAATTCCTCATTTAATTTGATTGCAGATGATGTGCTTTTCTAAAAAAAAAATAAAACAATTTGATGTTGATATCATTACGTTTAGAATAATTATTTTATAATTTTTTAAATTGATTTATTATAAATCTTTTAGATTCAAAAATATTTAATACAAATGTAATTAATCTTAATTAACTTTAAATTAATATAATTAACAATGTGTTAATTATATTAATTTAAAGTTAATTTAATTATAGCTCGAAATAAGCCATGACATTGTGTTAATTTTTTAAGAAAATATACGAGCATTTAATTTTTACTCCATTTTTACAAATGTATAAATTGTATAATTCTAATAACAATAGATGTATTTTATTCGCTATTTAAAATATGCATTTGGATAGAAAAAATTTCAATCCATTTTAATCCATTCTCGTTTACTGGGTGATGTATCATGTTATCCTTGTTTAACACTCATGCGCATTATGCGTGCAATGAAATGCAGCCTTGTCGACTTCATGTTGTTTGGGACATTTACGTTATCTATGAATATATGTAAAGTTGAGAACATATATATTCATACGTGTGTCGTAAAGCTTATAAAAAATATAAAATATATATAAACTTGTAGCTGTCCGGCAATAATATATCCGGCAACATAAAATTTCAGCCGGATATATTATTGAATACTAATGATATCCGATTATCCGATCGGATAATAAAAAGTACCAAATAATATTGAATATTCGATACGTCTCATATTTCATATTCTTCCCAAGGAAGAAGAGTGCTCGGAAATGTTCGCGGATTGTTCGGATATTGTCGGAAACGCTCGGAATGATGATTGTTTTCATCGTTTTTCATTATCCATTGTTACGCAGTCGAATTTCTTTAAGAATTTTTTCAATAACGCAATTTAGGAAGCTTTAATACTGAAGAAATTGATATTGCGATAAAAAAATTTATGATATTGTACATGCGAGTGTTGAAGACGTAAATATTAACTTGTGAAGAGATTATAACCTAAAAATTCAACGTACGTATATAATATAAGAATATAATAATATAACATAATTATACTTTTGATTAAAAATTATTTATTTTTATATATCCATTTGATGTTTCATTTATTCAATTATTTTCAAATAGATAGAGTTTTCGTTATTTGATTTTAATGAAAAGATACATGATATGTAGGAAAACTGAGCAAGTAAAAATCAATTTAAAAAAGGCTGACAATTTATATAAATTCTTTTTGATATTATGTAAAAATAAAATTCATCTTTATATACTCATTATTCAATATGTAATTATTTTTAGATCAATGTTTTTTTTACTTTGATGAAAAGATTTACGATATTGCACGAAGGAGTGCTAAACAAGTAGGAATTCTTTTGAGAAAGAATTACGACTCAAGCTTAAGGTATATAATATAACTTTGTCTTTGATGTAAAAATAATTTATCTTTATATAATCATGATACAATACACAATTATTTTCAGGTATTTGTGTAATTTTATTCCAAATAAGGAATCTCAACATGGTTTGCGAGAAATGTGAAAAGAAATTGGGCAAAGTTATTACTCCGGATCCCTGGAAAACAGGTGCAAGGAACACAACGGAGAGTGGAGGACGTAAAGTTGGAGAGAACAAAGCTCTTTCTGCAGGAAAGGCACGATTCAATCCATACACCACAAAATTTGAGATCTGTAGAATATGTAGGCAGAAAGTTCATCAGGTGGGATCCCATTATTGTCAGTCCTGTGCATATAAAAAAGCTATATGCTCTATGTGTGGTAAAAAACTCATGAGTACAAAGAATTATAAGCAGTCTGCTACATAATAATTGTTTTTATATTTAATAATTAATTTCAATGTAAAGTTTAATATTTAAATTTATATTCACATATCTATTATCCATATTAAAATTACATATTTTCTGAATTCTTATATGTTGCAGTATTCACACTGTTGCAAATTGTACAATAGTATCCTTCGCTCTTACATTATCCAAAAATTTAATCTTTGTTAATGATATGACGATTCTGTCTGTTCACTTGTGCGTTCCTTTCTATGTACAACATCTGACACTTTTCATCTCATTTTTCATCACACTCCTCCGTTTTAAATTTATTTCTATTTTCGCTACTTATATTATTTTTTAACGATTATTCCTTTTCTAATTTAACTAGAGATGAAACTATTCAGATGGATTTCTTTATTTTCTAAAGCATCTTGATAAAGCATCTTGTTGTCTAATTTATGTACAGTTAATTAAGATTTAATATCATATAATGTGATAGATTTTTTGATAAACTATAGCAGATTTATCTGTATCTTCTTTTTGTTCACCCTGAGTAGTGTTGACATTCCATAAATAACAAAGGAAATTCTCTTTATATAAATGTATTTAGTTTTTTACACGATAATTTATATATGACATAAATAATTACTAAAAATAAAAGAAAAAAATAATTAAGGACAATGTGCACATAGAAAATTGATGCACATATATATTTAATAAAATGTTTACATATATACATACCATGTTTTTTAATTTATCTTATAAGACCTGTACAGGCGCACATAATACAAATTGTTAATACATATATTATATAAAACAAAGTAATATTTAAGTGTGATATTGATAATATAATTGCAGCTGCAAAACTATTCTGCCAATTTCTTTTTACTATCGAACTGTTCAGTGTAAAATTTGAGGAGATCGGCCTATTGTCTACTGATACTCTTAACGATAGTGTTGTACAGATTTGATATGCTAAAAAAATCTGCGCAACGATATGTAAAAATTACAGAACAGGGCCCCAGGATTTGCTAAGCAAATTCCAGCTAAACTGGCATTTGAATTTTGAGTGGCAAAAATATATTTTATGAATTCCCAATTTATATTCTAGGTAATATCTTACTATGTCTTTTTTATCAAACAAAGTTTGATGCCGCGTTATGTTCACGACGTAAATAAATAAGGTATGCTCGTAATCTCTGACGAGATACTATTAAAAACCGACATCCTTACGGGAGTTTGCGTATCCTTGTTAAGATTGAAGTGACTAAAAATAAAAAACTGATATTATTGTACTAATTTTATGATTTAGTTTTGTAGATGTGTTAATCAGTGTATTAGGTCATTTAAAAAGTATCCGCGGTTTTTTGTTCAATTTTTGAATGAAAAAACCGCGGATGTTTTTTAAATGACCTAATATATACAAAAATCAATAATACTCAATTTTTCTTTAAAATTATGATTTTAGTATTGTCCTCAGTTTGATTATCAATAGAGATGATAACTGCAGAGAAAAAAATTGTAATTTTTCGGCAATATATAGCTTTACAAGTATGCATATTTATTTATGAAGCACATTGTAGCTTTACAAGTATCCATATTTATTTATGGAGCATTTATGTAATAAAAAAATCATGAATTTAATAATGTATTAACCAATTTATATTAATAATAGCAAATTGATCAATTGTTGATGTCAGTGTTCTTCCAGGCCCTTTTTAGACCGCCGAAAATTTGCTCAGGGTTGACAGTATCTTTAATAGTATCTCGTCGGATACTATTATTCATCATTCTATAAAACAGTAATAATCATTTGACTAAAATCGTTTTTTTTTTGTTATTGAAAATTACAATTGAAAAAAAAGATGTTCGCGCTTAGCTCTGGTCTTCTCTACTTATTAGATTTGATTAAATTATGAGGTCTATATATTTTTAACGTGATGTGTGTGTGTGTGTGTGTGTGTGTGTGCAAAGTATTCTAAAAGCGCGATATAATCGTAATGAACAAAAATAATCTTTATCTCTTTACAAGAATCTATCACATAAAAAAATATATTTTTACAATATCGGTATGTCTAAAAATATACATTTTTATTCATTAAAACTTTATACATTTGTTACTAACAAATTATAGACAATAGCATATGTTACCAACATGTTAGTCTTGAAATAAATTATATTACACAATTATATTTAAAGTACACAGAAAGACTCGATGACTAACTTGCATCAGTTAACAATAACATTTCTAATAAGATAGTACTAGATTCGTACATAGTGAAACATTTGTATCTTGATCAATGTCAATTGCGCGTTATAGTAAACCTAGTATATTTTGGAATTTCTGTTGTCTTTTCGGAGAACGTTGAATAACAAAAAAAGATGCGATATCAAACAAATATTCTAATTACATAACAAAAAAAAAAACGCACTTTTTTACATAAACTATTGAAATTAAGATTTTCAAAATGTTTGAACAATATTTGTTTGAACATCAACGTTTAAAGCGAATAATACAATTATGCGAAATATTTCATTAATTAGCATTTACTTTGTATCTCACAAGGACGATATTAACATAATATGCGTAAATAATTAGTCATAAAATTATGAACTACGCAAATGTTAGTACATTAATAAACAAAGTTATTACAAAGTCCCAGATTTACACATTATTTCGCTTACATGCTACGCGATCTATTATTACACGGTCTATTATTTGATTACAAATGTCTTGTCTACGAAATTATTTGTATTTCGTAATAAACATATAGGACGACATATAAGATACTTTTATTTACGTAAAATAAAATATTCATTCAGACTGCAAACATTAAGATAAAAATAAAATTGATGATTTTAATCTTCTCTGGAATAACCATGAAATATTTTTAAGAATTGAAAGAATACTGCGTTTTCGCTACATTTGGCATTAAATGTGACTATCTCATTTTGAATCACTTGATATATGCACAATATAAAAATGATATTCAACTCAGAAAAATGGAATAATCACATTTAGCATTAATATGCGACGAAGTATACACAATTAAAAAATAAAAAAAGAGAAGAGTATTAAGTATACGTAAAATTATTGCCAGTTTTTAAATAAATTAGAATTACATATCTTCTCATTATATGTATCTCATTATATTCTGTAAGCATAAATTGTAATGATATTAAAAATTATTTTGATTAGGAAGAATAAAAATTAATGAAAAATGCATGATCTTTTATAAAATGCGCTAAGTTTGCTGCTAGCTGTCACATTTAAAACATTGGCCTTACATTTATGTACGACACAATTATTAGGGAAAAAGTATGCACATTTATCGCGTTTATCGTTATTTTTTATTCGTATGACAATAAATCGGACACAAACAGTAAATCTGTAAATCTTACATTTCAATTACCTCAATTACCTCAAGTAATTTCCTCTAATTACATAATTACTCTTTATGGCACGTAGTTTCTCAGCACTTTACTGATTATCTCGTGATAATACATCTCGTATTTATCTGATGATACATCTCGTATTTATTATTGGCATACTGGATGTCTTTTCAATTAATCCTTTGCTATTTTTGCTAAAATTAATTTCAAAACATCGGGATTCACGCCAAAGTGCAATGAGTTTCCAAGTGATCTGTATAAATATGACATACATATATATGGAGCAACCTTATTATGTTATTTAAATTTCGGCGCAGTGACATTTATATCGATAATATATAAAAAATATATCGATTTTTTTATTCTAAAATACTAAATAAATTACATATAGAAAATCAGAAAACAAATTAAACGCAAATCGATAAGAATCAGAGAAACAACATATCAAGTTTCCCTTTTCTAAAAAAATTGTGACTATAAGTTTTAATATCTTACATATACATTCGCATTTCAGACAAAGATATTTCTCCATCTTAAGGATAAAACTTCTCAGTAAAACCATTAAAGGGATTTTTCTAGATGTATAGTGTATGTATTTTATAAGTTATGTGAAGTACGTATCACTTAAAGAAATGCATCAACACATACGTGACATAAAGTTAATCATATTTTCTCCTTTTAGACTTATAGATATGTTCTCGCTTTTTGTTTGGATCATTCATTGAGGTTAAACTGAATTGAAGACTGGAAATGAAAAAGGAGCCAAATGTCAAAAAAGAGCTAGAAAAAATGATTTAAAAAATTGATATTATATTATATTAAAAATATTCATTTTAAGATTATTGTTACGACACTTAGTCTTGTTTCTATTCGAAATCTGCTCGAATCATTATCTTAGAAAGGATATTATCTTAAAGTTCTTAGTATAACATTTATACAATCCTGGTTTAATACGATCGCTTTTTTATTAATCGCTACAATCGTTACTTGCCTTCACAAAGAAACTTCGCACGAAGAAACTTCATTTCCGACATTTTAAAAATAAAATGTCTCTCTTAAGCTGAATAATACACGATTACCGATTACTGTTCGCGTCCTTAAGGAAGTCGCGAACATTTTAATTGGTATCATCCCTGGATGAAAGAATGATGTTCGTCACGGGCTGTGGTTGGCCAGAACTTGGGTTCCAGCGATTCTGCTCCTTGTCAGACCTGAAGATCCAGTGTTCAAACTTCTTGTTCTCCGACTGCTTGATTTCTGATCCTGGATGCGCGTCCAAGATCTGGGCTCCCTTGCCCGCTGCGGACTTGTACTCGGATACATAGACAATCTGCTTGTCCGTTCGATCCTCCTTCGGGCTCTTCGTGATATCTGATCGCCTCGGTGGTACCGGTGGTTTCTTACCGGACGTAGGCTTGCCGTTTGACGTCACCTTGATCTCGTGTCGCGTTGACTTCCGCGATTCGCCGTTAGTTCCTGTTGTTATTTCCTCATTCTCGTTATCAGTCTCGCGAATGCCTTCCCTATTGGATGACACCTTGATCTCTGTGACGTAGGTCATCTTTTGGGCATCGTTTGGCGATACAGGCGTATTAGGCAAAGATGGACGACTTTCCGTGTCCTGCGGATTGCTGTAGTCCATCGATTCTCGGACCAAACCGCTGTCCTCACTATTCTCGCCACTTGACACGCTAACGCTACTGATATTATAACGATCTTCCTTAGGCGAGGACAGGTTCTTGTTATTCGCTGTTATATTCGTACCGAACTCGTATTCATCCTCTTCCTCCTCGTCATCACGGTTGGAGACATTAACAATACGTCTGGCAAAGTGCGTATCAGTGAACGTAGTGTCGGTCGGCGATTTTGTTTTGATCGGCGAGTACCTGTCGCGTTGCTGGCTATCCGCATTCCGCTGTTCAAACTTCGTCCGGTGTGCGTGGAACGTAGAAAAGGTACCGCCATTCTTACCTTCTGCGTTCTCATCCTTGTCCTGAGATTTGTCGAGTCTGACCGATGATTCCGACTTGGACACGTGTACTCGCAGATGAGTCGGTGTAGATGTCCGTTCTGTTTCTCTCTCCGTACTTTCTTTTGAGCCCGTCTTGTCATCCAAAAATGATCGCACTATCACGCGATGCTGTCTATCAGCGTACTTCTCACGTTTGCAGTCAGCGCTGTGTTGGCCGCACCTATCCTCACAACCGCGACATCCCGTATCTACAGTCACTTTTAAGATAGGTTCTTCTATAACTGCTTGTCTACCGATATAAAGTGAAGCGTCATTAACAGGTGCTTTTTCTTCCTTCCACTCATCCATCTGCGTCAGATTGACCTTTGTTGTCGGCTCTAGGGAAGTCGGTGAGCTATTCGCGTGCAATTCGAAGTAGCGTAAAGCGCGACTGAAGTCCTCCGACTTCTCCGACATAGAATTATTATCCGATTCGTTTCCGATTTCATGCTTGTTCTCCTCGGAGGATCGTTTCTCGTTAGCCAACTGGAAATCGAGTTCCACTTCTCTTGGGGTCGGACTCTTCACCACCTGGCCATCATTCACGATTCTGGCCAGAGAATTATCCTCGTCTGGATTGAACATCCGTTCAGTGCGAATAAACTCCTCGGTCAATTGTTTGCTCAACGGCAGGTTGTATAACTCGATGCTGGTGATCTCTTGATCTGAATCATTGTTGGACTTCTTCTGCTCAGACATGTCGTCCGCCGTGACATCCTCTTTCAGTTTGATTTCCACAGCAGACTTGGAGCGCTCTAAAGTGCCGTTGCTCTTCTTTCTCGTACGTACTTTTTCATGCGCTTTTTCTTCCGTTTCGGTGGCAGCTTCGCCCCAAAATACGTCCTCCAAAGTGCCCCACTCATTCGATTTCTTTAGCTTCCGTCGATCAAACGTGTCAATCTGATCAAGCTTCGTAAGATCCTCTGTGGACTCATTGATATCTTCGGGCGGCAGCGGTGCTTTGCGCTTCTTCGCTCCGGTGTCGGCGCTCATGTCAAGGCTCTGTGCCCTCTCCAGGGTTGACGCGGTCTTGTTCTCGTATTTAGACAGGTCGCCCAGACTGGCTGCTTTCCTGTACATGTCATCCTCATCTTCATCGTCATCTGCCTCTGGCACGGGCGTGCGATGAATTGTGATATCCGCCGAATTCAATTCAATTGTAAAGCTGTTCTGCATTTCGTTATCAGTGTCTGACTCGGAATTCCGTCTGTTTATCGATTGATTTTCCAGACGGTGTCTTCGAGCATCCGCGGCGGCGTTCGTATTTCCACGTGCTTTGTTTACGTAATCACACAATGATTCCGAGTAATCAGCGATACTGTCGATGGTGTCTATGGCGTCTTTCTTTGCGGATAGCATCGCGATTTCGTTGGTACTCTTCGGCGGCGCCGGTGCTTTTCGCTTATTTTTCTGAGGACTCTTGGCACTGTCGGAATCGGACGAGCTAATCTTTTGCATATTCAAGGGCTCAGAACTGCTCTTTCGATTTCTGCGAGCCGCCATAGCAGCGTTGTGCACTTCCGTTGGTACCTCCGACGGTATATTAAGTCCTCCGTCAGCGTTCTTGCTGCCTTTGTCCGGTACGTCGATGCTGTGAACGTCATCAGTAATCTTTACTGAGACACTGTCTGCGCGTTGCTGAAGACGCTCATTGCAAAGTTTTTTCTCATCAGTGTCACTCAAAGTCTCGGATTGCCTATTCGTCAGCAGTTTCTCCGCGTCCATCTTGCGCGAGTGCCTTCTCTCCAGGTTTGTATTGTGCTCATTCTGATTCTCAATACGATGCACGGTGCCATCCAGTGCTGGCAGCACCTTAATGCCAAACTTATGATGGTGATTGTTCTTCGCTTCGTCGTGACGCCTCTCGAGGCTCTGCCCGCTGCCGGGTGTCGATTTCGAAGACTTTAGAGTCGAGTTCATCGTAGAGTAATTGGAACCCATAGACTCGTTCGGATCGGCTATGAAGAGTCGTTTCGCGACGTTTTTATGACCCCGCGACAGCTCTGGGATTGATTGGCTCCTATAGAGAGGATGGCAGATCCTCGTTGGAGTCGGACCTACGCTCTTCTTCAGCAACGTCGTCGGCTTAGAACCGCTACCACCGCTCTCCACTTCCAACTCTACATCGTACGGTGAGGCGTAGCTCAAGATCGTCAACGCATCCTCGTATACCATGTTGCGGAAGCTGATTTTCACGCTGGTGATACGGTCGCCTGCAATCAAAAAAAGGAACAGTGACAGGGTTATTTTTATACAATAACAATGCAATGCAAAACGTGATTATAAGAAAAATTTTGCCTTTTATTTTGTAGCGTGAAAAGGAAAATCGTCTTTACGATAAAGAATCTTTACTATTTTATTGAATATTGTGAAACTGCTATTTGCGATAAGCATCATGCAGGCATTTTGGCTCACGCATTCTTGATCAAAGAGATAACGACTGAAAGTACATTAAATTACCAGAAGAGATCGAAATCTTATGAATTTTAATCTTGATATCGTACATCGACAAAAAATTATAGCTTTGCAATTTGATGATGCTAAAGTGATCGTCAAATAAATTTTCCGTTGTAAATTACGCTTTTAAACAGAGATTGAAAATTTGTTGAGCCGTTACCTTTTCCAAATTGGATCATTTGGTGTTATAATATGACCCGATGAGTGCACTCTACTTATGCTAGCAAGTACTTTAATGAGGGCTTGATATTCCATTTTAATCGTCTCACCCATTATCAAATGCTCAAACATGGCGGTAATAGTGCTTTCACTGCAAAATGTAGGTATGTAGGTGATTTTATATTCGCAGACGGCTCTCGTCCGAGAGAGACACGTCCATTCATTAATTAAGATATTGAATTATAATTTGTTCGTTCATAATCATGGCGAGGCGATCGCTTTTTCTGAACAGAAAATTGTGTTATATTTCAATCTCGATGAAACGAAGAGAAAATTCCCACTACGTCGTCCTCACGTGCAATGATAACGTGAAAATCTAATCGCAAGCAATCAAAGCGAAGATAGATATGTCAATAATAATACACACACATATATATATATATATATATATACACACATTTTTATATATTTTATTTTCATAAATGTGCATACATATATATATATGTGTGTGTGTGTGTGTGTGTGTTTTTGTGTGTATATATATATATATATATATATATACACATTTTTATAAATTTTATTTTCATAAATGTGCATACATATATATATATGTGTGTGTGTGTGTGTGTGTGTGTTTTTGTGTGTACATTTATGATTTTATATTATATAGTGTTTTAGATTTTTCTTTAGGTTCCTTTGTATTTAATTATACATATCCATTTATTTTTAAATTACATTTAGAACTATACATATATTTTTGAAATCAACAGTAAATTATTTTTGCGAATTAATCTCCGACAAATATTGGGATCAGAAAGTAAAATATTGCTCACGAAGTTATCGCAAGAGATACAAAAGAGCTCGATTGATTAAGAGATACGATAATGTCTCACGCGAAGTATACTAACCAGGATGTATTCGCCCAGATTCGGACGCGGGTCCGCGATGCAACAGGTCCTTGACGAAGATGCCCTCTCTCATGTTGCCGCATATGTTAAAACCCAGGCCGGTAAAGTCATGGCTACGCAGACTGACCACGCTAACCCTGGTGGCCTTGGGCTGGAGCAAGAAAACAAACGGGTCGATTGTTACATGGGTGATGAAAACTCCACTACTCTCACCACGGGAGTCGCATTATTGCGTGTGGGTCGTACGCCGATTACCGTGTATGTGTATTTGTGAGTATGTGAGATATGATGGATTCGTTGAGTGCGCTATTCCCGAGTGCGATTCGACGAGAGACGATCAATGAACGGGAACCTTGCCGATGACAAGCTAATAACGCAGGGACAAGTGGATGAAGAAGAGATATGTCATATTCTTATGAAAGAGAAGTCTATTGACGATGTTATTACGTCCGGTATCACATATACAATATCCAGCTGGAATATAAAGCTGGGATATGCAGCTGATATCCGAATTTTCGGATCTTAATAAAAACATGACATAAGACCGTTCGGAATGGATATTTTCATAAATATTTTAAGAAACATGATGTATGACCGTTTACTGAGTGCTTAGTGAGAGGTTGTAGTACTGAATGCACCCAATATAAGGCACAGTATTTATATTTAAGGCTAATGCACATCAAAATTTTCAAAAGTCAGTAATTGTAAGTGATTTAAAGAAAATATTATAGACATAACAGAAAATCTATTAAGGCTTTCGATGATAAAATTTAAATATACTCAAAAGACGCTATTTTGGTATCTACCCAGGCTTTGTCAAAATCATGAAAATTATTTTTGAGATATAAATAAAACAGTTTGTAAACACGAATTTTCAATTCTATCTTAATAAAAAAATGAAGTTTGCCGGACATCTCTCCAAGATCATTCATCTTTATTAATTTTTATAACAAGGTGTGTGTCTATTTACATTTTTTCACTTTTATTTTCATATTTATTTTCGTGAACAATGGTTCTTAAAAAATCCTTGATGAATTAGATTCAATATGTTATATACTTTTATGACAAAATTCAAATACATTCCTTCTCAATCCATCATTTCCTCTGCAGAAGGATATTTCAAAGTCGGATTAGATCATGATGGAGAATTATAAATGTTGCATACCCGCCTCATCCTGCAATTATCATGTCACTATTATCGCGTGACTAAACAAGGATTATTATCGTGACACTTCTAAGTTCAGTCATAGAATTTATTGCCTATCTGGCATGATAATTCAATCGTTCGGATTGATAATCTTCAATTATTATAACTGCTCATCGAAGTGTCATTCCGTCATATATATATTTGCACAGAAGGAAATTCTTAATACAGGAAGGATTAATCATCGTAGACTTAAAGGATATAAAATTATCGACGCAATTTTTTATCACGCAATAATCGAATTGTAATTAACAGACTAAATCAAAATTCGATGATTTACTAACTTAATCAGTAGCTTCGTTGCTTCAAATCCTTCTGAGAATAATATAATACTTTTCTCGTTAATATTTTAATGACTTTAATAAAAAAAAAACAGACTGCTATTAAATAAAATCAAGATCGTTTATACCATTCATACTGAAAATGGAAAATAAAACAATAACATTCCTGTATTTCCAAGAAAAAAAGAGAACAAGTCAGGAAGCACTTACTCCGACGTAAGAATCATCGAGGGTTCGGCGTTTATCGCTGCGGATTGCCGAGCCGAGTCCCAGGGACGTCCAAGGTGTGGACCATCGCGTGGAATCCTTCGCAGGCGTATCCCCGGGTACAGCTGATGACAGTTTCTCTGTGACGCGGCCAACCGCCGCAGGCGTGGCATCCTTGAAGCAAGGATTGTCGAAGGCGTACGCGTCCTCGGCGATCTCGGGATCTGTCACCAGCACCAAGTGTTTACCTGCGGAAATAGACATAATGTTTTATAATTCATCAGTCGACTTGGAACAGAAATTGGCGATTGGAAGAATATTCTTCTTTCATTATATATATATAAAATATATATCTAGAACAAGATATTTTCATCTCTTCTCCGAAAAAGACTTTAGTCCATATTAATATCTCATTTTTATCGATAAATTTAACAGATAGTGAACTCAGATTTCAGAATGACTACAAAAAAATTATATTTAGCAATTATTGGAGAAATTACAATTTGTGGTTTTTTCATGACCACAATGACCGAATTTATATTTTATATAGTTTATATTTCGATGTATAGTGAGTACAAAAAGTATTCGTACAGAGAAAAAAATTTTTTTTTAATTTTATAAAAATTAAATATTATTCAACGAGAAATGAATCATTGTATTAATGTCGAATCGATATCGATACGATTATTTCAACAGCAATTTTATATTAATTTATATTAATTCGACCTTTAATTGATGATTATTTCTTGCTAGGTAATTAACAATTTATTCATAAAGAATAAAATAGACTATATGTTTCTTAAAATGATATATACCAAAAAGATGTGTATTAATTATAAAAAATATATCTGAAAAATAAGCGAAAATTAAAAATTCCATTGTTTGGATACACAAAAAGTATTCGTACAGTCGAGAAATTTAGCTAATATCAGAAATACACGCGAAGCTCGTTTATTTATGTTAGAACAGAATATATTCATTGTATAAAATTGCTAATTAATGTTTTCTACAAATAACTTTTTTTTATAAAAAATTTCCTTGTACGAATACTTTTTGCTCTCACTGTATATTATAGAATTTCAAAAAGGAACACGCGCATTTATCGACAATCTTGTTAAGAATATTCTGAGAATTAGAAAAAGATAAACAGTAAATTAAATTGAGATTAAAGTTAATCTTACATTGGTGGGGGCTTAAGATATTTAAAAATAAAGATACAATTCAAATTTATCCAAAGTGTTCGCAAGTGTTTATCATGTGCATTGCAGCCACAGTCATATCGCAAAAGTTCCGCTCATTGCAGCTTCGTGCGATATTATTCTTCGCGGATTCGTCGCGGCACGCAAATGGAATCGTAATCACATGACTCATTAGCGTGGTACGTTACTTATAAAACGTATAGGCGATCATGCGCGTATCCAAATACGGTATAGCTGGTATATCAGGTATATTAACAGGAAGGAAGCGCATTCTTCGAAACCGCCCATGTCCCGCTACGTATCCGATATTTATCCACCTGACCTGACCGTATCCAGGCATACCTATGTTGTATGGTACATTAGTATCGGCTGGCTGCGCACGCGACAATGCGTTCATAAAAAACAGCTTTGCTGCAATGTGTTGTAAGATTCTTTAATATATATGATTAGTTCTTGTCTTTAGTTTCTCACTTCAAATCTAAATATACGAACCAAATCATATGAAAGAATTTTACAATAATTGTAAAACTGCTTTTTCTGCTAAATATAGCCAATCTCTCTCTCTCTCTCTCTCTCTCTCTCTCTCTCGTGCACGTAGTTTTTATTTTTCTTAGCGCCTCAGCCTTTGCATTAATCTCTTTTATATTTTATTGATTTTTCTGTATTTTCTCTTTTTATTATTATTTGTATATATATATATTTCATTACTTATTTCATTCGATCACTTCTACGTAATAACGATGCTGTAAATTTGTACGAATTATCTCTTTATTTATATAATTTTATACAATTATGTCTTTGCGCTTGAAAGAATCTTTATCCTAAAGCAATAAATACCGGTATCTATCTTTCTGTTTATCATTCTGTTTGTCCGTTTACATATACGCGTGTAATAATTCTTAATTAATTTAATTTGTAGAAAAACCTCCATCATTTTCCTTTTCTAAAGATACAGTCGCAAACGGTGCGGTACCATATCCACGTCACGTGCTCTTAACCGGAAATCTTCGGATCATTCGAGATGTAAATGTGGACATTTATCATAAACGATATATCCTAAGTGCAAATTTACGAGTAAATAAAATTCTTTCTCTCTTGTTTTGCTCAATCGCGCGTACGCGCGACATTGCGCAAGGATGTCCCGGATTTTTCCCAACGGCGCGACGCCGACGCCGACGCCGACGCCGCGGTTTATTTATCAGCGTCGCGTGTTCGCGCATACATGCACGCACGCACGAATCGCGTACCTATGTATGCGTAACAGCTCCTCTCCTTTCCCCTCCTTCCCCCATCTCGTTTCCTCCGTATTACGTAATGCACAATGAGGCGAGTAATCGTGCCCGGTATGCACAATCGAGTTGAATCGAGGCGACGACGCCTCGGCTTGGAAGGTTATGCGGAGGATTGGTCAAAAGGGGACAGTAAAAAAAAAAAAGGAAGGGGAAGAAAAGCGCTTGTCGAAGCCGGTAAGAATTTACGGCGCGTGCCAATGCATCATATAATCCTGCCGAGTAAATGAAATATTTAAGGTCAGGCACGCGTCGCCGGGCCGCATTTTTTCAATATGCTTGAGGAGGGCTTGAGGATGTATCTATCATAAAAGGCGCATACTTTCGCATCACGAATGCCGCTCGAATGCGAAACGGCTCGGTTTGCTAGGTAGAATTTTTTTAGAGAGAGAAAGAGAGAGGCACACGTGTGATTTTGCACGCAACATAGTAAAATGAGCGAAATATTTTGGTGAAACTCTCCAGCAGAAGTATTTTTTTCAATACTATATCGGTTAACGATTTTTCGAAAATTCTTCGTTTTGGGAAAATCAATAATAGGAAAATAATAGGATTTCAGCATAATGAGATAAAATGAAATTAATTAAACGTTAGCATCTTATTTATTTGTATTATAGATAATATCTTTTTTTTTCTATTTAATTATACAATTGGAAATTTTGTGTTAAATTTAACCGCTCAAACGATCCACTCAAATTTTTGTATTAATTTAACATAAGATGAATATGCTGAAAAATAACACGAACATTATGTAAAACAATTGACACAAAACAGGTAATACTGACATAAATAATTTGTATGCAAAGTGTGGAAACATATGTTTTCAATGAAATTAATATTTATGATGTATTAAATTATTAATATATTTTATTCATTTATCTTAGAATTTAGATTTTAAAACATATTTTTTTTATGTTATTTATTCACTTATTTATAAATTATGTCATTTTGACATGAAGAAATATTGAATTTCGAACACAAAATATTTAAATAATATAATGACTTTATGTTAAATTACATTCGAATATGTCAAAAATTGAACGCCGAATTTTAACAAAAACTTAAGTAAATCGTTCCTAACACAAATATAAGATGCTATTGTATAATTTTTCTTATAATTACTGACACTAAATGCAGTAGCCTCGAATACACAATGTTTGGCATGTTACGTAGTCCATTGAATCGCCGATATACGCGATTCAGCAATGTGTCAGCATACCAAATAAGTATTCTGTTTTCCATATTCATGCCTCGAATGACAGAACTCCGCTAATAATAACGTGTAACAAATACAACTGGCGTATTTTCAATAAAGTTGAGCAAATTAAGAGAGCAAATTAAGTTAGAAAAGAACTGAGAAAAAAACGTAAACAAATCAGGATAAATAGTATTTTAATCAATTTTTATGAAATTGATTAAAATGACACACTAAAAAAAATCCCAGCAAACACAACGTTACATACCACTGTTGTAATTTTCCACTCAACAATGTAACTGTAATATAATACACGTGTATATTACAGTTATATTGTTGAGTGGAAAATTACAAGTAACTTTCTGTTTGCTGAGATCAACAGCATTAAATTGAAAAGCAGTCTTGTTAATTTAATAACGGTATTAATGAAACCAGCAAATGTTTGAAATAAGAACATGACAAATTTATTTCGTCATTGTGTGCGAATAAACAAAATTATTTTCAATTGAAATAATACTGTCAATATAAACATCTTTCTTTTGTATATGAAAATCGAATTGTAGAATGTTTCGACAAAAATTTCGCAATTCTTAGGGGGCTTTGTGCGCAGGCTTAAGATTTATCTACTGAAATATATAAAGAAGATACATCGTTGTTGGTAAATGAAATAAAGATTGTTTTTATCTCCGCTTGTATCTTATCCCGATATGATCCTTCGCGATTCGTCGGCTTTCAGCTGACGCCTCCTGCGTAAAATCGACGTTTCATCGAAAACAAGGCGTGCGGCAATACAAAATACATCAACAGTTCTAACGGGGTTACGCGCCGCATTGTTTTGCAGCGTGCATAAAACGTGCCCGCGGTGATACGACACGGTCGAAGGATACAAATGGCCATAAAGGCGCTGTCGCAGCGACTATTTTCCCTCTGTCTTTCTTCCTCTCGATTAAGAGCCTGGAGATTTTCTTATCGAAACACACCATCGCCTACCGCGGTTGAGGTGCTACGCCTTTGTGAGAGACGCCAATGGTCGCATACCATGGACGCCAAGGTGAGCTAGCTCGCTCTCTCTCACCCTGTATTTTCCTCTCTTCTTCTTCTTCCTCTTTGCCGTGAGCTTCGAATCGCGATCTCTCTCTTTCTCTCCCCACACACCCTACCATTATTATTTCCGACCGCGTTGCTCTTATCGAGATCCGACTGATCTGCTTCTCGTTTCGTCTCAGAAGTCTTTCTCGGCGGGACGCCGATATGATCGGCCGGCGGATGACATTTCTTTTAAAAAGAAAACATTTCATTACAACATTTTGTTAAGCAGCCTAATGAACACCTGGAATAATGAGAGAACTCTCGATACAGTGGCTTTCCCACGAGAAGAGAATTCAATGATGTTTGCGTGGCGAGATATACTTTTAATGAACTATAATATTTAATCGCTATATGTATAAATTAATTTTTTTATTAATTTAAGTGGATTATTTTTGGATCACCATTGTTGAATTAATTTATTCGAAATACAAATTTGCGAAGAATATCGCAAGATTTGAAATGCTTGGCGATATTTAAAAGTTTGAGATACCATTGTGGCTTACAGATTTTCTCAGCGATTTAAACGCGCTTTACTTATGTGTAAATATTTAATGTGCTAGTTTCGTGACCCATAGCCGTTTACAGGCAACAGTATGACGTGATGATGTCGACCGTCGTGAAGATAATGGCCTTTTGCGAAAGGGAGCCCGCGAAACGTCAAGTGGAAAAGATCGCGGAATCTCGGTCGCGCACGTTTCTTCAATCTTTTTTTTTTAATTTACTATGAAGCTAGACGGCAAAATGTCGCGAATTTGATATGCAAAACATTAATTTAACGTTAAGGATCTCACTATCACGGATCCTGATCGGATTGATGATTGTTAGAAGCGAGAAAACACATTAATAAAAATTTTTGCAAAAATATATTAAAATAGAAATAATTTTTAATAAAACAATATTTGCATTTGATAAAGTATACTTGTAAAATATATTTCGACTTATAAAATATATTTTATGTATATATTTTATGTATACCTCTTTTATTTCGGAATAAAAAAACATATTTATCTTAATTCGACAGCTGTTTCGTTTTCTGATTAAGCGTAATTAAATTGCAAATATATGATTATTTACATATGTATATGATTTTTTGATTACCGAAAGAGGAATTTTCGGTATATTTTATAAATCTATTCTATTGATTGCAAATATAGTTTTATTAAAAGTATTCATATTTTAATACAATTTGCAAAAATATTTTTAATGTATTTTTCTCGTTTCTGACATCAGAATCCAAGATTGCAGTAAGTAAGCAAAAATATTAATGCAAGTAATTTTGAACCTACGTTGTAATTTCACGAATTAATGAGACGTGAATTTTAGTTCATATTTAACAGAGACACGTAACGCAAAACACGTATATAAACGAGTTAGGTTTTTACGACCATCTTGGGATTTCAAGGCTAAAACGAATAGGAAGATAAGCAAAGAGATGTGTTAAAAGAACTAAATTTGTGTCATAACTATTCGTGTTAAACAATAAACCGGTTACTTCGAGCGAGTTTCAAAGTAGGTGCGTGGTGCGTGCAGTGGGTGTAGCTGAGTTTATTTTCAAATTAAAATTATCTATATGGATTATGCTGACAATGAGTCACTTAAAGTGTCCCATATTTCATGGAATCGTTTCTTCTCCAGTGATAAACGCTGCGCTTTTGAATGAGTTGCGATGCAATATTTTCCGCAAATGAATAATCAATTCGTGCAGCCGGCATTATAATTACAACATTACGTCTTCGAGAAATGTCCGTGGAGTTGTGGAGACGGATATAATTTTACGTCGACATGAATCATACGAGCTACGATTTCTCGAGATCGCGAAATGTAAATCTTTGCCGATGCGAAATGATGCAGATTTAATACATATTCATATCGTTCAAAACCAGACAAAGAATGTAGGACAGACTTTTTTTGATAATGGACTTTATTTTCGAAAAAGGAATTACTTGAAACATAAAAAAAAAATGCTCTTTTTTTCTCTTGCAACACATTAGAGAAAACTTTGTTAGAGAAAAACATTGTAGTAGTAAGTACTACTGACAATTAGAAGTTTTTATGTAGAATTAATGCACATAAGTACACAGAAAGAACGATTTTGCTAAATTCTAAAGTATGTAAAAATTGAGCAACATACAGGAAAATAATTTTGTTGTCAAGATAATTACGTAGGAATTTCAAACATGATGAACAATACTGCAAGCAGTTTTAATATTCTAACAACCAGTTGAAGCGTCCTACATAATTATTTTGATGATCCAACAAAATTATTTTCAGATGTATGTAGCTAAATTTTTAAACATCTCAAAACTGTCTTTTATAGAAATTTCATGCATTTTTAAAAGCAATTAGATAATTATGTTAACTCTGTAATTGAGAAGTAATATTACTTGGGATCCATCTAGATAACACTTTGCCTGCAGTTATTGCGCATAAAAGATGCGCAAAATCTGAATTAATTTACGGAAAAAAAGTAGGACAATAAATGGACTACGTATTTTAATTAATAATAATCTGTTAATATTAGACAATAACTGGACATGTATCTCCACAAATTGCACTTATTTTTATCATAAAAGCTGCTTCAGTTTCTAGATAAAACTTTATCAAGTTCTCGTCTATTTTCTACACAGTATTGTTACAACTAATGTAACTACAATAAAATTAGATATTAACTAAATAGATGTCTAAGAAAACTACATATATATTTCTATCAGAGTAATTGAATAAATAGTTGCAACAACTACAAAACAGTTCATTCGACTGTATATAATTCTTCATGTAAAACTTCTATAATTGTCGCTTTTATAGTAACTAACACTATCTTATTCTCTGAGTGTAGATGTGATTGTCACAGCCGTGGTAATTAAAGAGAATAGACTGCACTCCGTTATTTAAGAAAATTCTACAGAAATTTCCCGCATAATCGATCGAGGCATGCGATTTTTATCTGAAGAGAAAGAAAAGTTCAACAGTGCCCTTAAAGGAAAAGATGGTCAGCGCGAATATTCTTGTTAGCCTTGCACAACATTCCATGAATTATGAGAAGAAACTTGAGCAACACGCTCCGAAGCAGCATGCGTAGGCAATTCCGTCTACACTTTGATCTGATATTTAGGTACGGACCTGCCGCATTGCATGGAATCGCATCACGGCCGGTTCGCCATTCTTCAAGGTCACGTCGCAACGGCCGAGGTCGCCGATGCGGCGCAGAAAAAGGTGGTGAGCCATAAATATCGGTTTGTACGTGACGATGATCGGCTTCACCTCATCCTACCGATGATCCAAAGATGGATATAAGTGTAGAGAGAGAAACGGGGATCAATTGATGTGACACCAGTTGTATTCTTGACCCGAACAAAAGGAGGAGATACAGAATGGACGCGAATAGTAAAACACAAAGCATTCAGAAACAAGGAATTTTACATGTAAATCCTTTTACAACAGATTTTGGTGAATTGTAAATTTGCGTTTAATATTTCTGGAAAGATTTGTAAACTCACGTATCTCCCTCCCAAATCTTTCTCTTATATCTCATCTCTTTCCATCGAACTTTTTTATAAGTAACTCAATGATAAGAAGAAATCGATAAAAAAGTTCTCATTTAAATAATTTATATTATTGTACATTGTATTTTTATATGAAACAATCCTAAATGATTACTCTCTTGATCCTTTCTCGGTGGATATCTTTTAAATAAAATCATGTAGATTAATGCCTTTGATTCAATGAGAGCATCCTCAAAGATCGTTTGAGTAGCATATGATAGTGCAGGAATGTTGATGATAAGTAATATCGTCAATTCATCGCCGATCATAACTCATCATCGTCTGCAAGCTGAACTTGATCTCTTGGCTTATTTGATTTATTCTTCATGGTAGACCTAATGATGGTGTCGCTTTGACAGCGGTAAACATCAAAACAAGTGTCCGGTTTTCATAGTCGATTCTTATATTTAAAACCGTCTTAAATACGTCGTAAGATGTTATAATCACAGAGCCGTATTAACATCTTAAGACATTACTTAAGATAATCTTAAAATAAAAATGGACTATGAATACTTGCAGCCGTAGAGTCGATGTATTTTGCATCAAAATCTCATTCGCGCGGTTTTGCGTGCAATGTGTAATAAGTTTATGCATTTTTATCACGTATGTAAGAAAGAAGATAAGTACTAAGATTTTTTCTCACGCAACTCGACTTGATCTGCGATTCTAAAGTATATTTTATATCGCTGCGTTGATAGAAATGTGACACGTCTTAAAATTACTAACTTTTCTCAGTAGAGTATTTTTACAATTCTGAATTGAAACAACGTTTTAATTTTTAATTTAAATTTTAATAATGAATATTCAATTGCTAAAATTTGACTTATTTTCTATGTTATACTTTAAATTATATGCATTCTTTAGAACTACAGGATAACGAAAAAGTTGGCATAATAAAGTTTTGTGTATTTACTAAACCATTACCTAGGTAGCTAAGTTACATTATTTTGACGTCAACATGACATCTTTTATCTTAACAAATAACGTCAGTTTGCTACTTGGGTAATAACGTTATTTGTTTAAAAAAAAAAACAAACTCTGGAATATTAGTTACATTTTAATAAGTATAAGAAAAACTCTGTATCAAAAGATTTTCGTCGATTGATGAACTGAAGACTGTTCTATTGATTACCTGAGAGAATTTATTCAAAGAAAAATATACGATCATCGATGCAATGCGTTCTCAAAGCGCCTTATAACTTGTATCAAAGCTAAAAATAATTATTTCGATCAATTATTATTTCTGGTATTAGTAAAACATAATTATTAATAAAATATAACTAATAATCTAGAATTTGTGTTTTGTAAATATACGTCGCTAACGATTTGATAAACACAAAATTTTGTAATCAAATTTTTTTGTCAACCTGCATGTCATGAATTTTTCAAAAGTCAAATCTATTCATATAAATTTCACCACTCACTAGAAATGTGATACTTTTCCATATAGACATGAGTTATAAATACTTCGTTTTTCCACAAAAATTTTTAAGTCGATTTCCTTTATGTTCAATTATCTAAAAATATATAATTTTTTTACTTGTGTCACTTTTTTTATCAACATACCGATATATAATTAACAGTTTTACTTAAAATAAAACTATGTAATTCTATATACATATCGTGACATGTATTTGTCATGTATTTGTCGCTTCAAATCGATTTTATTGAATGTGCCGCAATTTCGCAGTCGGTCTGAAAACAACTTGATTTATCATTAATGATAACGGTTATGCCGATCGATAATCAAACGGTTCTATGGGGAACGCCTTAAAATCGATTCCATCGTGATTTCGCTCATAGGTTAAATAAAGATAATGAGTTGGTTATGGAACGTATAATCAATGCTATGCACGATTGTCTATTATAGACCGCAGATTGTCTATATATACATTCTATAGATTCAGAATTTATTGATAAACATTAACTGATACTTATTTAATTTGAATAGCATTTGTTTTATCATGACGTTAACGATGCTCGCAATCAGATCCACCTTGCATAAGCTATTAATATCACAACTCTTCAGAATCTTATTCTCATTAGCCTTGAAAATATTAATAGTATGAATAAACCATTTCTCTTAAAACAAATAATTAAACCATGTTATATATAAAGATCTTTTTTATAGATCTATTATTTGAGATTTATAAATCTTTTTTTGCATGTTTGTAAAAATATGTGAAAAACATAGAAAATATGGAAGAAGATACAACACATACAAAGATATGTATAATTAAGATTTTCCTAAAATAATTGTCTTTTAATCCTTATTAAAATATACGCAAAAATCTTTGAAACGTAAAATCTCCAATAAAAAAAAAATCATCGCTAAAGGATTAAAACGTAAATATACGGCGGTGATACGACGAGAATTATGAACTCGATTATGGTCCAACATTCAACATTGTAAACGTAGCTCGCTAAGCTCATTCTCTCTCTCACCGTTACTAGAGACGCGGTGCATTCGATAATGCACCGGTTCGCTTGCTACTATCCACATAGTACGGGCAGCGTACTCGGATTCCTAAGGATAGCGGGGGAAAGGAGCTATGCAAGGTATCGGAGATCGGAGGAAGGGAGGCCTCCCTGAGGCGGCTCCGTGGCGGAAGAGAAGAGAGACGGGGATCGCGGTGAGGCACGTCGGGGAAGGGGAATGACAACAGCCGTGATTATGCAGAAATGCGAGGCGTGGCGTGGCGTTCGTAAAAGAATAAAAAAAACCGAGACGCCGTAACTCTTAAGTCCGTATATTCGTGTCGCGGCCGCGAGATGAAACGCGCATTCAGGAACGTAGGATGGATGAGGAGTCGAATATTCTCTCGCCTCTGCAGAGAGAACATCCATCTGTCCGTTCGTCTCGGAGACGACACGATGACATCGATGTTCGAGGGGGAAATAACGTTTGGGTGAAACTCACGTTTTCTCACCCACTTTCCAGAATTCGCGATGAGAGGGACGTCGCGCGGTCTGGCGGAATCGTTTGTTCCGCTTCGCGGCCGAATCGGGAATGTCGCGAGTTCGTTGCGCCGCGAATTTGCTTATTTTATCAATCGCATCGATAACTGCTCGTTTCTTCACGATTGTTTTATGTCATTCATAGATTGTATATACAGCCTTAATAAGTGTGAAGTTATCTTTAATTATTATGATTTCTTAAAATAAAAAAATAAAATCCAATGGAAAATATTAAAATTATTATAAAAATAAATATTATTTCACAATAAAACTTTTTGAGATTAATTTTTATTAGATATAGAGCATATTTACGTCAGTACGTGAAAGTGTTTTATATTTTTAGTCAAGGCTGTATTTTAATTCTTATTTGTGTGCGGATACTTTTATATCTCATTTTTATGTTGCAATATTAATAGCTAATCAAAATATATTAATAGCTAATCAATCTATATTAATAACTTGTTTAATAGTAGATTTAGGTATAAAGGACAGGAAAAGAAGATTTGGAGAGAGGTTGAGATTTTAGAATATTGACAACGAGATTTATCGAAGAATTATAAGATATATAAGCGAAACAGAAAAAAAACATCGAAATAGAAATAGTTGTGCTCACGAGAAATTTCGCAAAGTATCCAATTCTAATTTTAATTCAATTTTGTAAACATAGGTTATGTAAACAGACAACACTCAAAAAAATAAATTAGGAACTTAAAATAAGTTAATAAAATTTAAATTAAGCTGACACAGAATATTTCCTTCGTGTATAAAATACAAAAAATATAGTTAATTAATCCGCGTATCAAAATTCCTAAAAAAATTCAATTTTCAATTGAACTCTCATAGATTCTCTATTATATAATATATTAGGTGTTGGAATTAATTCGTAGCGTTTTTTAATGAAAGAATGTTATTTATTTCACATGAGCATTAAAAAATACATTAATGAAAGTACCTTCTCCAAAAAGCATGAAATAAACAGATATTGTCTATTTACTTATATTAATAATTCGTTATTTTTACCTAGTGACGTGTTGATCATGATAATAAGAGACACAGTGTCTTGCTACGGTATTTCCCTATCTCGCGCTCTCGAGAGCTTATTGTCGCATATCGTAGTCACATGTCATCGCAGCCACCATCAGGCTTATAACGCGCGCGATAACACGCCATTATCATCGTTATTTACACCGTACGCACGTAGCGGCGAAGTGTACATGCAAACAATCCACGTTCTTTCGTCGGCGCTCCGCTGCTGCCGTTAACGATTGGAACGCCACATTGGAATCCCGGTGGCATTGATAATAAAATATCAACCGACGACACCTGAGTTATGTCTTCGTGACGAGCGACCGTGTTATCTCTAGCCGTAATCATTTAGCACGGAGATAGCTAGTATTAATAACCCTGCGAAATCCGAAGTTCTTCCAGGAACATCAAGACGCTTCTCCTATTTATTATTCATTACTCTCACGGATTTATCGCTACGTCGATTTCATCGCAAATCCAAACTAATTGGCAAAATAATTCTCTAGTGAAAAATTTTTCAGAATTTGTCGTATAATTTTTCACGAAATTTGATTAAGTTGCTGAATTTTGCAGAAGTATCGAGAAAGTCTATATCTTTCCTAGAATTTTTTATATATGTGAAATCTGAAATATTCCTAAGATAGCTCATTTTCTATAATTTCTGAAAAAAATATCTTAAATATTTTCGAATTTTATAAAATCTCATCAAAAATTATAGAATGAGAAATCTTAAAATATTTCAGAATTATATATGAAAAATTCTAAGAAAAGATGTGAACTTTATCAATTTTTCTGAAAAATTTTTCTGTTTCAATACGTATAAAAATTCAGAGAAAAATTTTCACCGGGAAGTTCTCGCCGATTTTTCCTCTGTATATATATTCAAGGCTTCTATCCCCATTTACAACTCTATAATGACATGGTAATCTCTGATATCACATGCGCGCGACGGAGATAACCGTTAAGCATTATACCTCCCATTTTTCGCTAAATACGGAACTCGTGTTGCCACGTGCACTTAGAAAATCAAATTACGTACATGAGAAAGCGCGCGCATGCGGAGATGCGTGACTCGTAAATCACGCTTCGAGATGTAAAGAAGAAGAAACGCCGCTGGAAAAGTAGGAGACTTTCATAAATGAAGAGCGATCCCTCGACCCACGTCGGTCTCTCGTCAATCCGGAATAGAGCACAAGGTAGAGCAACGTGGGATTGCTTTTCATTATGTAATTTCGTTTCGGCCGTGTGCTTGAGGAACACTGTACTGAACATACTGATCTCGAAGGCAGATAAAAAGACTACTCCTTACGTTCTTTCACGTGCCATAATTCGTTTCAATCGAGGAATAAATGAGATTGGTTGAATGAACGCCAGCTTATTGGGAGATACGTTTATATGTCTTCCTACGGAAAGATATAGCACGCGCGAGCCCCTGTCTCGGTTTCCGATGTATCAGAGTGAAAGAAAGATAATTGTTTTGTAATTTGCATAAATGCGCTAAATATCCGGTAACACAAAACCTGCCAAACCGTAACACGTTTATTAATGACATACAGTTGTTCAAACGACGAGAGAGGGATCAATCAATCGGAAGAAATAAGATAAGCGGAGTAATTTGGAGGTCAATAGAAATTTTCAAATTGTACAATATAAAAGATTATGATCGAGAATGTGTATTCAATCAATTTAATTAATTAAATGTACATGTCCATTCTATTTATTTGTATTTAATCGAATATACACTATATACCTCCATCTTTGTATAATTTGAAATTTTTTTTATTTCGTTAACTTATCCAAATTACTTTGCTTTATTCTATAATTAATTTGTTGCAGAACAAGTTAGAAAATATCGAAGAAAATCATCTTCAAAGTGTGCTATCCATTTGGTGATATAAGTGTCAATATAAGTGTCGTTCCATTTTTATTACTCTCTAAATAGCGACAAAGATAGAGAATGATGGTCGTGTCGACTTGTTTCATTAAATGGAAAGCATCTAATAATGCTCTGTAATTTGATAATACCATATTGAATTTAATGAAAATTTTATTAAGAAATATTAATTAGAAAAAAAGAATATCATATGGAATTGGAAGCAAAATTTACAAATTATGGAACAGTTATTAATCTAGTTGAGCGAGATACTAATCATTATTATCAATTTGATATGTTATACATTATCATATAATTATCAGAGAGAGAGAGAGAGAGAGAGAGAGAGAGAGAGAGAGAGAGAGAGAGAGAGAGGAGAAAAACAATACGATTAAGAGTGTTTCTACTTAGAGAGAGAGAGAGAGAGAGAGAAGAATAATAATAATAATGTATATTGTTCCACTTGAAACATTTATTTAATTTCGAGAAATTTGAACAAAACATTGGAAACTTGATTTTCAGCATTTACATTCCATAAATATTTATATTTGTGAAGTGTAAATATTCAGAGTGTTTTAAGCATTTAGAATAAAATAAAAACTTTAGACAATCGTTGGATAAAACAATGGGAACATCACTTCAGATCTGAATAATAACTGTTTAAATTAGAATCCATGATTCTTTTAAAAAACGGACTGGAATCTATAATTAGATTCCAGAAAATGTGTTATGTAGAAAATACGTGTCATCTGCAACTCAACGTAGAGAGTTACATAATGTGATACATAATATGTACTTTAATGAAACATAAATAACATGTGAACAATCGCTCCCGTGTTGAATTTCGAACGATGATTTCTTGTTAAGAATCGAAGAACAAACAGGCTTCATAATTGAAAGATGCACCTTTGTGTACAATTTTAGATTTCACCGATGAGTAAATGCGGGTATGTTAAGAAGAACTTTACTATTATTATGTAAGAGATGCGCGCATGTCAAGTGACAGTAGGTTGTCAGCTGCCAGTTTTATCTTTTGCTGCATCGTCTGCAATTTAGCCTTCGCGTATTGCCCTACTTTAGATAGGAGCTCAGATACATACCATTTGTCGTAATTTTCCACATATTTTTATTTTACTTTTTCAAATTTTAGATAATAGAAATTTAATCATGTAAGTAACACGCAATGCCGTTCTTCATACATCTTTCATTAATACAGCTAGAATCATTATGAATATTTTATATTTAGCTGATAAAATCTTTTAATTAGCCAAATAACTCTTGATATTAATTGGATGCGCATGATATTATTATTTGAATAATTTAAAGTAACGGATTACGTGACGTACAAATAAATTTTACTATTTTATTTTTACCTTTATCAGCATTAAAACGGAGGAAAAAATTTATTGAAAAAAAGAAAGAAGAGGAAAGAAGACAAAAACGGCATAAGACGTAAATGATTGTCGTGGTAAATGAAAAGTTGGACAAAGTACCGCTCCACGAAACTGATCCATGCAGAACTGAGGTAAATCGAGCAACATTCTCACTACGGTAATTCTGCTCTGGAAAAAAATGCGTTGGTAGTTGCGAAAATCACGGGACACCCGGTGTAACGCGGATCGTACGTGTTCACCGAACTCCGTTCTGCAAAGTCGAGTCGTGAAACCCGTTCGCCGATATCTCGCTCATACGCGGGCAGATAAAGCGGTGCTCCTATATGCGGTTCTGCATTCTGCGCCCGGATTCCGCGAGTTCGCTCCGCTTTACCTTCCTCTCCGCTTTCTTCTCCGCCTCGTGGTTCAATGGAACCGCACGTACAATGCAATTTTGCCTGTACGGTGCCATTGCCGTAACGATGCAGTTACCCTTTCCTCTCTACGCCCACATCTCGTCAATAGTTCTACTATACAGCAGAATGGATGATGTGGTCGAGGTCTGGCACACGTGTTCGAGATAACGATCTTGAGAAAGATTAGACTAATCTCTTTGAGGAAATGAATCTCAAAGCTGAGGCAGTCAATGAAAATCTCTGTATCAACTCGAATTAACTCGGATTTCTTCCCGAAAAGCGAAATTCCGATTTTCGAATCGCAAATACCAGACAACACGCATGTTTAAAAGATGTCGCGAAGATGTCTTTAAGATGTCTTTTAAACATACGAGTCAAAAAAATAGTTTTTTGTTAATGCAACTTTATGACGTTTTTTAAATATGCATGTCTGGCATAACGATGCATAAAATTGACAGTTTACTAAAAATCTATTGTGTAGATTCTATCCTGATGCAAACCTAATTTTAATAATGCATTAAAATTTCGTAGAAAATATTGAATATTTGAGAAAAAAATAAATTATTGATACATACGTTTCAATTCTACTATATTTTACTTAAGTATTTAACATAAGTAGAAGAATGGAGGGGATAGTAGAATATCATTTTGGTTTACTGAAATAACTCAGTGTAGATATTCATATGATATAATAACTACTTTCAATACAAGTTATTAATTACAGGCCGATATTCACAGTTCTTATTTCAAGCCCGTTTTAAGAAATGTCTTAAGATACTAGTGCAACCCTCTGATTGGTTTGTAATATCTTAAGACTATGTTTAAATATAAGAATCAACTAATACCGGCCGTAAATGGAGTGATATCAATTACGCTATAGATAGAAGTTCTTCCGATATGCAGAACAAAAGTAATTTACAAAAAACTGAAGAAGGAGAAAAAGATTACGATTATAGAAGTATAGAATATCATCAACTAGGATACAGTATAATTTTACACGTCGAATATACACACAAAAAGATTCATTTTGTTATCAAATTTAATTCAATTATGTCATTTGAAAGCCACATTTGAGATCTCCAAGTTAGACTGAATTTACAAATTAATATACCAAAATACTCTCGAACTTACGTAAAAAGTACACACACCTGTAAAACTGTCTACTATCTGCAAAATTGGAATGCAGCTTTTAAGACAACGTCGTAAAAACTAATGTATGTACGCAGTAAATACTAATGGCCATATTACAACGTCCAAGCAAACTGTGAAGAAACAATTTTGACGGTTGTCTCCAGACTGCAGCGAAAACTACATAGGATATCGTGGTATTCCACAACTCACCTATTCCATAACAGTTCCTTTATATTTTATTCATCCTCAGTGTATTTTAATGTATGTTGAAAATCTGTAGGAATAGCTCAGAATGTTAAGAATCGTTGCCACAAACTCGCGCAAACTTATGGGCAAATTTGTGAAATTGTGTGAATTCCGATGGTGTGTGGTAAATCTCTCTTCTCAAGAATCTAATCCCAAAAGCGTGTCTATAGGTCGGAGTATTCCATTTTATCTCGGACAGGAAGACGTTATTATTATTACCGCTCTAATCGAAACTTTGCCGCTCCAGTTGAGACGCTTAAATGGGCGCGCTTCTGCGTCTAATGGAAAGCGAAAATCTCATCGGACGAGTGGGCCCGGCCTAATGCACGGTTCTTTTTTTTTCTTCTTTTTGTACGTCCCACAATGCTCTCGTTTGTGAATGAAGATTGGACAATGCGTGCGTCCTCGTGCACGTATTTGTGTGAGTGTGATCTGATTACGAGCACATCGTGATTCATGGAACTGCGTCACTTCGCGTTGCTGCCACGTATTAAACAGAATAAATACTGTCGTTACAAAAAGGGGTGACCTTCCGAAACACATATACGTTCATGAAAAAACGTTAAAGCGACTTGCACAATAAAATCTCTGTAGAAGCTTTCCATTTAGTGATAAAAGTCGGCAAACATCATTCTATCTTTCTTGGCATTCAGAGAGTAACGAAGGTAGAACACTTGTGTCAATTTGTGTCATCAAATGAAAAACACTCTGTGAAAATAGATTCGTTCGCTAAATATTGAAACGTTTAAAACTGTTATTTCCGTTAACTTGTGGGAGAAAATTACAATGGTAACGTTTCTGTTTGAATAATTAAAAATATTGAAAGTAGACAAAGAATTTACAATGGCATTAATCGGAATTCTAATTGAAAACGGATATATAAATCAGAATTTTTTTATTGAATCTATTTATAGAATGAAAGCTGAGGTAACTAGAATTCTGATTTCGATATGATTAAAATCTGTGTAGTTTACTTTGCATTTTCAACTCGAAATTTTTCTCAGTGTATAAAACGGAAAAATAATAAAATATATAACATTTTATAAAAACATTCGCACGTTACAATTTAAATAATTTAAATAATTAATATTAGAAGATATAGAATAGAAAATAATAAAATATATTAAATTACAAAATTTATATACTAAACGTTTCTATCACATTTCAGCTCATCGTAAAGAATTTTAATATTAATCGACGGTGCAACGCGATCTTATTTTTCTTATCAAATGATTCATGTGAGATTTCTCATTCTAATTAATATTCCGCGCCGTCAAGAAAAAGCTTGGAGGTAACAATTAGCCCCCACATATAACTCAACTTCGTGCTCCTTCGATCGCAATCTTTCGAACGCAATCCGTGCATTTATCACACCGATATGCGCGGTGTAGGTATGACGAGCGTAATTTGCGAGTGAACTATTAATCCATTTTCCTGACGCATCAAGATTTCTTGCGCGGGCCGAGAGCTACTGTCGAGCGAATGGAAGGTGTGGGAAACTCGCAGACCAATTCTCATACGAGTTGCTCCAGATTCGAATGCGATTCGCGTTGTCTTATTACCGCGGCCGACGAATTTCGCGGATGTATCCTTTTGTCACCGATAATTTCTTTCGCACGCTTTCTCTTCCACCGATTTGATCTTCCTTCGATCGGGAGAAATATTTAACTCCCTTCAGAGATTAAATCTGCAGATCGTTTACGTGAAACGATTTTTAAATGAGAGACATTGTTACAGTTTACAATATTCATCAATCATATCAATTTGTTATTTCGCAACCCACTTATATAGTAATTTTACAGATAACTTTTTAGCATGATATAATTAAAATTTTTCATAGAGATTGTGTGAAGACTGAATTTATATTCACAACATTTAACTGTCGCGTTTCAATTGACAATACAAAGTTGGGACATAAGAGACATTTTTTAATCCTGAAACACAATTGGCGTAATAATGATTAAACTGTAAAAAATTAATCAGTTATAATTAATTATTCTCCTCACATTTAACTGTGATTGGCCAATATCTTACGACTTAAAGCTTACTAAACCTGTGTTTCTTAAAGCTCGATATTCATAGTCGATTCCTATTTCAAGACTGTCTTAAGATGTTAATGTGACTTTATGGTCGCTAGTCATATTCTGTTCTTATTCAGTCAAGACTGTGTTAAGTAATGTCTTAACATGCCAAAAAAAAAATATAACATTTTAAGACTGTACTTAAGACAGTTATAAGAATTACGACTATAAATATTAGCTAAAGAAATATTTGCGAGAACCGTCAAAAAGATGTCTTGAAGACATTTTAATGATGTCTTATGTCCCGACTTTAGACCTTATATTATCTAGGATCGTTCTCGTCACTTGACACGCAATGCTGCGTGAAAAGTACAATTTCAAAACGGTGATTCAACGTTCTTCTATCTCGAGAATCGATGTGCAATCTCGCGACATATAAGGCGTCGGCTTCTTCAGCGTTAAGGTCGCAACTAATTGCTGCGATTAAAATGATGTCTTTTTTCATAATCTGTATAATCACCTACCCACATCACCTACTGCCGTAACACCTGTTATATCGCTGACGCGCAATTTTAATGCGTTTATTGCACCTTCACGACACCTCGGCACGGATGACTCTACGTCATTACTCGTAGCGATGTACTTTAAATCAATCTTCATGGATACAAGCATGTGGTAAAAAATTTGTTTAGGAATCGTGTAAAAGATCGCGGGAAATTTTAATGATGAGACTAAAAGTTGTGCATATTGTCGTAGATCGAACCTTGTTCACAGAAATGTTTTCTTTTTTCAAATTATTATCAAAATATTATCACGTTATAAATAGAAACACTACGAAGAAATATGCGAATCTCAAAGTGCAACTAACGTGACTGGAAATGAAATTGTTTGAAAGTTTTGAGAGGTTTTTTCTCAGAAAAGATCTGTTCTTGAAGAAAACTCGAATCGAGATTTTTATTTGCAACATATTGAGATTTATCTTTAACACGTACTATAAAAAAGAATTTTGATACGTACTTGATAAGTAAAATTAAAATAACAAACTAGATTTATAATTTTTGTTAGAAATTTGAAATAGAATAAAAATGAATTTGGATGCAAATTAGATGTGACAAATATTATTCGAAACAAATAATATTTCTGCATTCTTGCATCTTTTTTCCGCGTACTGTCTCGTTTTTTCCCTTCGATCGTTCACTCTACACCGAACTAAATCTTAATAAATACCTGTTTGAATATATTATAGTTTTAAGTAAATATTTACTAAATGTAAACATACATTTATTTGAAACAACCATTAACTTTAATATTATCATTTTTTATTAAATAAACATTTACTATAAGTATATGTTTACTCAATGCTATTCAAAGAAATATGAATTAAGATCTAGGAAACTTTTTTTCAGTGCAATTTTACATTAATTCCGCGCAACTCTCCCTGGAAAGATCCGGCCTCTTATTATTATCGTATTAGATGTCACAAAACATCCGACAGGATCGATACGCTTCTCCATACGACAGTAAACAGAGGATAGCCATTACATGTAAACCTAATGACAGTCAGGCAGCAGCCAATAACGTACATTCGTACTGTTGCGCAGTGCCCACATGTACCGGGTGTCTTTGCTCTCGTATGGCATATCGCGGATACGTCTGTATCTCTTCCGTGACGATGTCTCGCAATGCAGACGACTACGTTGACGTCACGATGCCGATGTAAGCGAGCGTTGCGTCGGAGCGTCGTCCGCATCACGCGCGATCCGATTCTCGCAACGTCGCGCCGCGCCGGCATGCGACTTCGTGAAAGTAATTTATTACCGCGAGAGAGAACCGACCGGTTAAGCGCCGCGTACCGCGTGTTTCAGCACGCAAACACGCGTGTGCGTGCGAAGATTACCGGGTGCCTTGCGTTCGAGAGGAGTAAAGGCCGCGTCACGCGTATCTAACAGCAGGGATCGAAAGGATATGACGGAAGCATGTAAGATGAAAGTCCGAAGGTAACAAGCCGAGAGTCGATCCTCTATTACGACGGTCGTTACATCAAACATACTTGTTTTCCTTTTAAACGCGATATGCCTATCGTGCAATTCCATCTAGGAATATTCCATGTATAAAGGTAAAGTATTACTATCTTAGTTCACGAGACTATTCTAATTTAAATAACTCAGCTTTGATTCCAGTTTATGCGTTTGTGTTTATTGGAATCCGTGTCTTAATATTAGAGCTAACGATGATTAATTTCTGTTATTTAAGTAAACTATATTATATATCAGAATTATTCGTCGATAGTTCCAGTGTGGTGTATTAATTATTTTTTGATAATTAAAATTTGAAAGTAATTCTCTTTAATATATATACATTTTTTAATATATTCCTTAAAGGGATAAAAAAGGAAAGTAATTTATCAATTTTAATTATTTATATGTATATGCAATAAAAGTCATGAATAATCTTAAAAAATAAACTGGAGTAATTTTTTATAAAAACTTACAAACCTGCTTTGATTCGAATGTTAAAATAACTAGCGAATTTGTTACTTTTATGGAAAAAAATAAATTCAGCAAACCTTATATGCTCCAGTTCAAGAAACGCTTTCGGTGTTTGCATGTCATTTCCATCAATATAAATGAACTTCCTTGGCAAAAATAAAAATCGACATGTAAGTTGTGTGAATGTAAGGGGAGAGTAACAGAAACATAAACGAAGTTTCTAGGAGGCAAGAATTGAAATGAAACGTAAAGGAAACGTAAACGTAAAGTGTTTACACTTTTTGCCTCCTAGAAGCTTTGTTTACGCTTCTGTTACTCTCCCCTTACATTCAACTTGTGCTCCAATTTTTACTTTCGCCAGGATTTAATCTCAGTTCAACTTTCATGTTTTTCTATTTCTAAAAATTAAAAAGGAATAAAGGATTGAGCTGATATTAAAGTTAATCTCAGTTCAACTATAACTTAATGAAATGAACGAGTATCAGTCTAGAGCTTTGTCTTTCGCTATGGTGATCGATAATTTTAAGGGATAGCATTAATTTGTGTATGTGTACTCTCTAAGGTCCGATTACGACACCAACGTTACTTTGATTTTAAACGAGGCTTAAAACTCTTTCTGTCTCTGTCTCTTTTTGGCTTTAAAACGAGACAGATAGAGTTTTAAGTCTCGCTTAAAATCAGATAAAATCGATCAAAGTGATCGATGCAACTGGGCCTAAAACTTTTAGAGTGAATTATCACTCTGAAGAGTAAATAAATCTCACTCTTGAAGATTGAAACTCTTTTTCAAGACTGGCTCAATTTTCAATCTTTAGAGTGAGATTCCACTCGAAAGAATTTAGAGAGTAAATAAAGCCGGTATTCATAGTCCGTTTTTATTTTAACAACTTAACGTCTTAAGCAACGTCTTAAGATGCTAATACGGCTTTGTGATTGGCTTATGACATTTTAAAATTACTTAAGACCGTCTTAAGACCACTTAAGATCTTAAATATAAGAACCGACTATGAATATCTAAATATCCTGGCGAGGCGAGTGTGACACGGTCTTAAAACGCGATGTGACACGCACACGCATATATACGCACACGCGTACGCGTATTACCGTACGGTGCGACATACCTGCGGTGTTGGTATCAAACACAACGACCCGACTCCCTAGCCGGGGACCCGAAGCCGTCGCACTTTCTAAAGACCTTCGCCAGTTTCGCTGGGCTCGTCTATTACAGGCCGCGAGTACCTACCTCTAAAGAGTACTCGCGCGTGTACAATGCCATCCATTAATGGGCGCCCCTGAGATCGGCCTTTCTTTCGACCTATAGCCGGGCGGGTGTCGGATGATCCATGTTTTCGCTCGAGAAAACCGGTATGAATCGACCGCGGTCGATCGACTTGTCTCCACTTTTTAAACCAAACCGCCCGGAGGTAGGCCGACAGTATCCCTCAGCGCCTGGCGACGAAACGGAGTCCGATCACGGATCAGAAATTGTGCCACTTTAGTCGTCAAGAATATAAAATTCGGTGCGATCACTCGTTTCTCTCCCGACGCTGCAATCTTTTATTCAATAATCAGTTCATTTTAATAAATCGTTAACCCTTCAGTGCTATACTAAGAAAATAACGTACTTGGGTATGGCTTATTTAATTCAGTTCAATTGCTTATAATTTTCATAAAAATGAACATAAAAGTAAACAATTTTTTCCCAATTGATAGATTGTCGGATATTAAAGAATATACCAAGTAAATGAGAAACATAGAAAGAAAGATTTTACTGAAGTATTCAAAAATTTAGCAAGACACGGATCTGAAAATAATATTGTTGAATCATCAAAATAATTAGGTAGAAATTTCAAGCATAATGAGCAATGCTGCAAAAAGTTTTGACAATTTAGCAATCAGTTCGAGTATTCTACGCAATTATTGTTATGACCCAATAAAATTATTTTCAGATCTACATCTATAATTAAATTTTTAGATACTTCAGCAATATCCTTTCCGTGCACCTATAACATTTTAAACAATCACACAGCTGATCTTCTCCTATTAATGAGAAACTTATAAGCAATGGAAAAAGTATCGGAAAAGAAAGCCGAATGTGTCACTCAGAGTGGTTAATTATTTGCAATGAGTACTCCTCGCAAATTTCTCGCCTTCTGGCGTTTTCATGGCAGTGTTCTCCGTGGCAGCGGGAAAACCGCGTCGTCAGAAGGGGACATGGTATGCTGCAGTGACATAACTTCAATCGTTTCGACATTTCGCATAATCGTCGCGTAGGAAATCATCCTCGCTGTCCGATGCTCTCGCAAGGAACTCTCGCAAGCGGCTAAACGCAATGCGGCCTTCACGTAAGTGTGAACATCGCGTAGCGTCGACATCCAGAAAAATATTTGGCATGACAATTATAATTTTGTTGATATGCAAATTATCAAAATTTTGTTACGTTTTAAAAAATTTGACTAGAATAACAACATTTTAATGAGAACAACACAATTTATAAATTAAAATATATAAATTAAAACAAAGTTTCAGTAATTCACATTAACAAAGTTATGATTGTTTATACAAATATTTGTTTCAGTCAAGAGGATCGGAAATATCTCGGGTCCCTTATTTGCTACAATGATGCTTCTCCACACATCAACCTACACATAATGACATTTACAACTTGCACCGTGGTGTGAATTACTTACTCGGACTTGCACGCGAACATGTCGCGTCGCAGCCGGAAAAAAACAATTTTATCAAGGATTTTACTGAAATATCTAAAAATTTAGCTGGATACTGAAGATACTGAAGATCTGAAAATAATTTTTTTTTTTTTATCATTTGGATGCTTCAGCGAAACTGTTCTTTCCGTACGCGACTTAGGGAAGATCGGGGTCAGTTGAATATAGGGGTAAGTAAAATAATCGAGGCTACATTAAAAATAAAACACGCGAGACATGCGTAAACATGACTGAGTACGCAGCAGCGATTCAGACTATTGCTAAATCTGCTGTAACATCTTGTTGCGAATACATCTATGATAGAAGTTATGCCACAATTTTAAAAAATACGTAAAAATCGTAAGTAACCTAAGTAAATATTTTTATTCTTAAAGTTTTTGTTTTACAATCATATATGATTGTCTGAAATATTTGATTTCTACTTAGATAGTAAGTGTAGTTCTTATTTAATAAAGTCCAACAGATTTTTTTTGTTTATATTATCGTATATTGTTAATGTTTTTAAAAAATGAACGGATGGGGATAGTAGATTAATCACAGCATGGAACTGTATAATTAGTGAGGACTCTTATAGTACTTACTCAAAATTTTATTCCTTTAAAGAGATTTTCCTCAGTGTAAATGTTAAAAGTTTAGTTCTCTCAATCTCGAAAACTAGGCTGATTCGACGTGTTTTTGAAAATGAACAAATTTTGCAAAAAGAAGTATTGTTTTGTCCTGCGAAGTGAATGTTTGTGTTTTTAAAATATATTTTTATAAAAGTTTTATTAATATGTATCCAAAGATGTAGTTTAAAATACATTAATCTTTATTTTAATAATCTTAGTCGAATTACCCCGATTCCGGGGCTAGTTGAATCAGATGGAATGCATTAAAAAAATGCATTTTTTTCATATTAGTTATTAGTTTCCTCTTATTATTGAAATATTATTAGGTCAAATGTAGTAACTGGTGTAGAATTCATTTTTTCGATAAGTCTCTTAATTTCGTCTGTAAAAATTCGAAACTGAAAAATGAGTCTATTAGCCCCGGTCTCCTCTATCTCGCTCTCATGGCATTCGCAAATTCACCGAGATGATTTCGCGCTGTTATTATATGTTGAGATTGCACGATCGCGCGGGAAACAGCACAAGCATCAAATTAAAGGGAAAGTAGGAAAAGGGTCCTGGCTAACACGTATGACCCAAAAATCTTTGTATCAAATGTTAGAGAGCGCAGATCGGTAGAAGAGTAATTTATAATCGAGAAATATTGATATATCAATATAGTATAAATGTAATGTGTATGTATAAATTCTACACGGAGAGAATTTTTTCTTAAAATTTACCCTGAAAATATGACAGTTGTGGAACAAGATTGTATTTCGAAGAATTTTAATGTAAATCTCTCCCGTTCATTAATAAAACTACAATAAAGTATAAAATAAGTTTAATCAATTTTACTGAAGCGTATGATAAAAATCTTGAAAATATTATACTGTACCACAACTACCATATTTGTGGAGTAAATTTTAAGAAAAAATTCTCTCCATGTATAAAGAAATTATAATATATAAATTAAATACTGACTAAATTAAATAAAAGAAAATAAAAAGAAAGTAGACGAAAATATTTTTCTATTTTCAAATTCTCTTTGTGAATTACTTACGCCCACTTTGATTTCACTTATTGTTAGGACCGTATATATTTTGTGTTAGAAAATGTTTTGTAAGTTATTGTTAGAATTGTTTTTAAATCTCCGAAGATAAAAATCGCAGAAATAATTGATTCGGAATAGAGAGAGCATGTGATTTCTAACAGCGCGATAAGTACGTAAGCTTTAAGATCGCTAATATGATTTAAACGATAAGCTACAACGCGAGAGGATTAGAGCATACCGTATACCTCTTATCCGATAAAAGAACCGCGCATTTCACTACTCGAGTGGACGAATCCGTCACGTATCGATGGAATTACCGATCGATCTGCGTATTATTCTTTACAATTGCCTATACCAGCGTTTCCCAACCTGATTTCGCACCAAAAGTCTTTACAGACTTAAATGTAAAATTGCAGAGCTCCTTTTATTGAAGGCACAGAACCTGTATTGTACCTTTTTAAATCAACAGAGAGATCAGAATTGTGTATGATAAATGCCTCAGATTCGTAGACCACGAGATTCGTTAGAACTTCCAATGATTAACAATATACAACAATGATAAACAGTACATTTAAATAGTAGAGACATATATTTCTATTATTTAATATATTAATAGGATATTTATTTTATACACGAAGAGAATTTTCTTTTAAAATTTACCCTAAAAACATGATAGGTGTGGTACAATACAATATTTTACAGATTTTTACCATACACTAGGTGTAAAATTAATCAAACTTATTTTATACTTTAGTGTAGGTTTATTAATGAATGAGAGAGATTTACATTAAAATTCTTCGAAGTACAAATATTGTCCCACGACTATCATATTTCCAGGGTAAACTCTAAGAAAAAATTCTCTCCGTGCATATTTAATAGTAGATATACAATAATTGTATATTCTAAGGAGATTCCTCACTATGAACTTATAATCATCGCTTTCCATCGAATATCGAGCATTCGTGTCGTCGAGGATGAACGAGAACAGGTAGAAGAGGTAGATATACCTGTCGCTTCCGCGTTTCTCCTTAGATACGTAAATCTTGTCGCGATTCGTGAACACTCGTGACGTTGATACGTCGCTCGTACGCAGGAATTCGCCGGGAAACCAACGTCCTACACGCACACGCACGCATACGTACCGGTGTTGCTATTACAATGGCAACTCTGCCGTTGTTACAATGGCAGAGGTATTTCCTCTAAGAATTATGCATTCTTTACTCCCTTCTGTTTCGCGAAGTCATCGTACCGTAAGCTCCGGGAATTCGGCCTCACGGAGAATATAACGCGTTCCTAAAGGGAAATTAATCGACGGTTTTAAATACGCGGGAGAGCCGTTTCCCTATTCCTAAATTTACCGTGCGAACGACAACGCTTTTTTCATGCAAAACTATGACGTTTACGTGGACAATGAAACGTAATGAAACGTATTCATAAATGAAAGTGAGATCGCGAAGATACGTACCGCGGATTTATATTCGCGTGTGTAACATCGGAATTTCGTACCAGCGTCAAATATCGTAACAGATTATATCGGTATATTCTCGCTACGGCACTCGGCGTGTTAAATTACTTTCACCGACCGATTCGTACGTGCGTGGCAGCGACCACGCAAAAATCTCGACAACAAAAATGCGGCCGATTGTCACGAACCTAAAGTTGCGGGAATGTCATTCTAAACAAGACGTAGCGAATCTTCGGAGATCGATGTGCATCGATCTTCTATTTTAACAATTCGGAACAACGTACTTCAGATAGCGTTTATGACTGATAAAACTTTTTAGTAAATTTTTTACATTCCTGATATTAGATATTTGTTATTAAATGTTGTTTGAATTATTACATATATCTGTCATAAGAAAAATTGTTTCGTATCTTTTATTGATTTTTATCTTCCATAAAAAAGTTATTTATCATAATTCGCAATATTTATATTATTAGATGTATTCGAAGAATAAACTCTTTTCCTTTTTCCTTTCTTCATAAAGTTACTAAGTCCAAGAATTTTAGTCTTACAACAATGTAATCTTAAAGAAATTAATTAAATATGAATGAGAGTTATTCATATAACAATTGTATATACATATTTACTATATTACTCAAATTACAGTAGAACATAATATATTTTACAATATATTATCACAAAAAGAATGAATGTAAAATTTTATTAGACACTGAAAATAATTTTGTTGAACTGTTAAAATAATTGCGTTGGAAACTCAAACTGCTTGTTGGAATATTTAAATTTTTTGCAGCATTGCTCATCGTTTTTTTAGTTTCCAACATTATTTTAATGCTGGAAACTAAAAAATATTATTTCAACTTTGTTTCCAACAATATTATTTTCAAATCTGAATAAAAAATTTTAAATCTTGCAGCGAAATTATCTTTTCTGTATAAAATTATACAGAATTTTACTAATATACAAATATATAAAATGCTAGAATGTTGCTCCAGAATTACTGTAAGCAATTCTGATATAATCCCTAATTTTTAAAGAACATTTTTTATTAAGAGATCTTTTTAGTAAAACAAGTATTTTCCATTGCGACAATCTGCCACATCAAAGATCTTAATTTCTGTTTAGAAAATTAGATTAAAGCGACCCGTCGCTCAGACCGTTTGATAAAATTTGCGCGAAAACTTGCATCGCGCGACTTGTTACACTTAATCATATGGAAAGTGTCAAAGCATGTAAAATCACTTTCAATTCCTTTCTCAGAACAAATTTTTCATGTTCGCACAACTTTAAGCGTTAATCGAACGTAACACGCAAATCGAATGTTCTAACTAGCATCAGAACGTTTATTCAATCATCATTTGAATGTTTCATTGAATCAAATAAATCATAAGTTAATAAGAGAATTCATTGGACGAAGAAAAAAGAAACGTATATACAGAGAATCAATGGAGATACTTTTAAAAATAGCGTCAATTAATGCTCGAACTGGAATACTCGTCGAAGTGTGAAGTGGCATCCCCTTCCGTTTCTATTTCTCTGAACGACGTTGATTTATTGTATTGCGATCAACTACGATGCAATCTATCTTTTCTAATCGAAAGAACAAGATTTCATTTTTTTCGAGAACAATATTTTCAAGTGTTATCTTTGAATGAAAACAAGATGGGTTTTCCCGGATATTCCTAAATGCAGAAAACATTGATAGGTTCTCAATATTTAAACGGATGTATTCGAAGAATATATTTACATATTTTTTATTTTTTTCCTTCTTTCAAAATCATTATTGAGTCAAAGAATTTAATCTTACAGAAATTAATGCTTAAGGAAATTAATTGGCAATTTAAATTTGAATAAGTTATTTACGTAATAATTATATATGTATATATTATATACATAAAATAATATATAAATATATAAAATAATTGTATATATTAGGTGTTGGAATTAATTCGTAGCGTTTTACAAGTGATGGGAAGTACTTTCATTAATGTATTTTTTAATGCTCATGTGAAATAAATAACATTCTTTCATTAAAAACGCTACGAATTAATTCCAACACCTAATATAATTAAATATATAATTATTTTATGTTACATATTTTATACTTATTTTATGTTCTATTGTATGTTATACTTTACTTGCTACACAGAAAGAATAGTTTTGTCGAAGTACGTAAAAAGTTAGCTAGATACAGATCTGAAAATAATTTTGTTTGAATCATTAAACTAATTATGTAGCACGTTCAAACTAGCTACAATGTGAAAACTTTTTACAGCATTATCAACGTTCTACATAATTATTTTGACGGTTCAAATAAAATTGTTTTTAAATTTTTATCAAACTAAATTTTTAGATATTTTAGCAAAACTTTCCCCGTATATATAAATTATTTTATATTAGGTGTTGGAATTAATTCGTAGCGTTTTTTAATGAAAGAATGTTATTTATTTCACATGAGCATTAAAAAATACATTAATGAAAGTACTTCCCATCACTTGTAAAACGCTACGAATTAATTCCAACACCTAATAATTTATTTTGGTAGAAATCTCATACATTTTTTAAACAGTTCATGGACAGTTATATTAATTCTATCTAGTAGACTATGAAAAGAATAAAACTTAAGATCCTAGAGAGTCTAGATGTAACACTTTACTTGCATGCTAACAAAAACAAAATAAATGAAATAAATTCATCGTTTAACAAAATAATTATTATAAAATAATTTATAAAAATGCAGTCCCTCCTTTAGCCTTCAAAAACTATAAAAACAATGTTCAAAGTATCTTCAGTGATGTCTATTTCTATCACTGTAAATTGACTTTAATCTCGGTTTAATTTACTCATTATTCCTTTCTAATTCTTAGAACTAGAAAAAGATACACAATTGATTAAACAATTGATTAAAGATCAAAGTCAATCTACATTTGTACGGATATAAATCGGATCAACAGGTTGAAAGATCAAACTCACTCTTACGCCGGCGCCACTGCCTGTAGAGAAACGCGGCGACGGCGAGCAAAAGGATCGTCGTCAGAAAGGTCCCGATCACGGCTCCGGCTACGCTGCCCGCCCCGAAGCAGGTATCCTGCGCTGCCGTTGCTGATGCTGTTGGTGCTGCTGATGCTGCTGCGTCCTCCATGGCTCGCTCGCACTCAGAACCGTCTCTCGCGCATATTCTCGCGCGCCTTCAACCGGTCGCGGCGTTCTTACCGCGAATTACTCTCTGCGACTAGCTCTCCTTCTCTCTCTCTCTCTCTCTCTCTCTCTCTCTCTCTCTTCTGTCTCCCTTTCCTTCTTCTTTTCCTTCTTCGCCGTCAATTCGGTTGCATAGTTTCGCGCGCGCGAACCAATCCACCCGGACAAAACGCGAGCAGCGAAATTAACTTATCCGATTCACTGTCTTTTCTCGTTTTCGTTTTTTTTTTCCTTTTTGTCTTCCATCAATTGTCCGTCGAATATCAAAATTCAAAGCCGCTTCGCAGGTAGAATTAAAACGATGGATAATTGTCAATTATGACTTTTCTATCCGCGAATCCGCGTCGATTTGAAACGAATGCTTCGTTCGAATGCGCGATGCTTCTCCGCTGCGACGTGAAGTGCGTCGCGGGCAGTAATATGCACCGAATCGCAGCCTCTCGCGTTACCACCGGCAACGAAGAGGATCGATTCGCGATATTCGATCGCCGGTTCGCGATCCGGAGATCGCGGATCGTGCGGACAGGATCGATCGTTAGATTCGGCTGGCGACGCACCGATGAGAAGAAACGAGAGAAACGAACGGATCGGATTTCTCCGCGTCTCTCAGCCGTCGATCCAAGAAACGCCGACGCGGCAGCGGCGAAACATCCTTTCCGTATACGCTCCACGAATTTCACGACGTTTACTTGCGCGCGCGTACGAATCTCACGTCGCGAAAGGATCTACCCACTTTACGATCCCTTCGCTGTAATGCCGCGCGACGCACTGACGGAGCGGTGCCGCGGAGCGAGTAAAACAGGTAGGCGAGCAACAGGTGCTTCTGACTCTCAGAGGGGACTGGAGAAGGGAGGGAGATTGTTGACGCTTCTCGCTTTCAGGGCCGACTCTACGCGACCGTTCGAATAGGGGCTTATTGGGGAGACTTCGAGTGAGATAAATGTTCTCCTGTTAGAAAGTCAATAAACATGAAATGCAATTGTATTATGCAATTGTTTATTTTAGAAATTTTTATAATTTCATGGAATATTACACACATTAACAATGGCCTGGTTTCCATCGAAGGTTTAATTCGGATCAGAATGTAAGAACCAATCAACCACAGTCGAATATTCCCCTGTTACAGTCGAACGATAGGGGAATACTCGATTGTAATTGGTTGGTTCTTATATTCTGATCCGGATTAAATCCTCGGTGAAAACTAGGCCAGTGTTGAGTGTCGTGATTTTGTTTGTAGACGAAAAGCCCCTATTATGAGATACCGAGTTCATTTTTGATAAATGCTAGACGTCTATAGGCAGAATTTAATAGGTCATTTTGAAGAGAATTTAACAAGCTTTAAGATAATGTTATATAAAATTTAATTCAAATTCCATTTTTTTTGAAAATCAAAGAAATGTAAAAAGTGAGCAAATCGCAAAGTCAAAAAATTGTGCTCCTAATATGAGATGTCCCGAGAAATCGATAATAAAATGCAAAGTATATCAGTATTGCAATTAAAAAACTTTGTTTAATATTTTTAAAATACGAACAAACACAGTCAGCGTGCGCGAAAAGTGAGCATGCAATAGATTGTACCCAAAACTCGTCTTTAGGTAGTTCAAAGCACCCAGCAAACGAGGAATCAAGCATCCAGAAAACGAGAATGGATTAAAATGGATTGAAATTTTTTTCTAACTGAATGCGTATTTTATATATATAAATAGCGAATACTTTTTTTGGATTTAATTGGATTTAATTGAATTTAATTAGATTCAATTGGATGCAATTGTATTGAAAAATTGCATTTTCTATTCAAAATTTTAAATTGAACAGTATTCACAATGCATAGAAAAAGCTAATGTTATTTTTAGATTGAAAGGCATAGAAATATGTTCCATGCAATTTCTATCAATGAATAAAAATGCATTCAGGATTGAAAAGCATTCATTTTAACATTCGTGAATCAATATTTCTGAAAATCAGAATCCATTCCAATTCATTTCAATCCATTCTCGTTTGTTGGGCATCGCAGAAATAGCCACTTGACGTTCATTCCGGTTGTCTTTTTTTATTATTGTACAATAATATTTATACTTTAGTAACGATTTTCACTATAATATAGGGACATAGGTTATTTCATATTAGAAATACTTTGGGTATCTTATATTACAATTTCCACTCCTTTTATATTATGATAATCAAATCTAACTTCTGTAGTTAAACAATTCAACATATCCCGTATTTTTCTATTAATACGATCTTACTCTATCGCTACATGAAGAATTTATTGCCAAATATTTATTTATTAAACAAGGTTTAAAGGCTCATCTCATTGAAGACATCCAAATTCTAAAATCTTGTTTTACAATGACTACAAGTCATGATCTAATAATGAATTTTCTGAATAGTTTTCAATCCAAGAGCAATAAATTCAATCAATAAAAAGATAGCGTTTATTAATTTAATAAAAATCGCTATCTCATATTAGGCGCCTATCTCATAATAGGGGGCTTTTCTTTATATCTCTACACTAGCATTGCATAAAATAATTTATTGCCAAAAAAAACATTCTAAAATTTAAGTGATAATAGTGAATTATTTTAAAATTCTTTAGCTTGATTTTACTAACCAAAAATAATTTGTTACCAAAATACTCCAGAATGCTAAGAATGTTGAGGATCATTCGAAATTGCCGCGAGTTTCAATAAATATTTTAGGTTTTCTCCACCACTTGTAATACAGCGCTGTTATCGGTATCCAATCTCCTTGCTCTTCTTTCGGGTAATTGTTCATTCGTCGTTTTTTTTTAGGCCCTGCACACAACTGAGGATCGAAATATTAGGAACATGAATAAATTTATACTAAATATAGAGAAATAAAATTAGAAATAGAAATTAAATTAAAATAACGCATAGACATGAACATGATATGGATGTAAATATAAAATAATGTAAATTAAACAGATTAAAGTTAAACTATGTTGGTAGAAACTATATATTTTATTTTAAGTGTACAAAAGTGTAACGTAGTGCAAATGGAAAAACAGATCTTACGAGGCGAGAGGTCTATTCGCGTTGTTTGATTTTTGAAATCTAGAAAAATTTTTGAACTTAAAATGAGATAGAGATATATTTGGGCGTTGAAAAAAGAGAAAATGAAGATGATGAGTGCAAAAAGTGTAAACAACGCGAACAGATCTACGGTTTGCTGCTGCGCACGCGCGTAAAGCCCGGCTCGCAAGTCTCTTGTCTCGTGTTTCATTGATACAAGTGTTTCATTTCATTGCGACGTGTTTCATCTTCGCCGAATATCGCGACATTTTTATATCGACGCTTTGCCGTTGAATGTAAAATAATCGCGGTTCGTAGAGCGTCGCATTAATTGGCTTCTACGCTGTTCGAAAGAGATTCGAAGCGTTTCTTCTTCCTAACCTACTCAAGAATCGTCATTGACGACGAAACATGACTAAGAACGTGATGAGAAAAACGATGGAGAATGGCGACAATCGCGGATCTCATGGACAAGCCTATAAGGACAAAAGCAAACCCGCGGATATTCGCAGCAGCAACATTAACGCTGCCAAAGGTAAGATTATTAATTCGCGATCTGCGACCGGTCGTTTCTCGAATTATGTCGGGACGTGTCCTTGCAATTCGTTCGGTTATGGAGGAACGCGATGCTAAGGAAAATATTACCTTATATAGCAATGGGCGCGTTCTTGAGCCGGCAAAGCATGCTTGTCGAGCAAATGCATTGAACGCTGTTAAAAAATTGAAGAACTTGCCGCAACAGTGGACTAATCCACATTTTGTAAAAATGGAGTAAACTCTGAAGTTCAAGTGATGGGATATCAATATCAATATCACATGGTTAGATATATTGTGGGATTAACCTACAAGTAGCCGAATATGTGATATTGATATTCTTTCCATCACTTTAACTTTGTGGAGTTTTTAATAATAGATTATAAATCAGAAGTAAGTTGTGAGTAAGTGTCACAAGGCAATAATAATCAGTAAGTAACTGCATCGAGATGGCCAAATTCCATTTCTTATGATCCATTTCTTAAACTTAATTATATTATGACTGATCAATCACATGTATTGTTATTTGTCTTGGAAACTACTATCCTTATAATTGGCTAAAATATTGTGACAATGATCTAATATGATTTATTTTGAATGTAAAATCCTAGATTTATGATACTAGATTTATAATTTTGATTTATTACTAGTATGATATAAGGACTAATAGGTTATTGTAGAAAATTTATTAGAGTTTATTTACTCTATTTTTTTTTAATGTAGTAAATCCTTCAATTGTCACAGATTTTTGATATTTGTTATTATTTGTAAGATAAATTACAACACTAATTTAGTTTCTATGATTTAATTGTTTATATTATATATTTTTTTTGTAGCTGTTAGCGATGCAATTCGTACAAGTCTTGGACCTAGGGGGATGGATAAGATGGTAAATTTCATTACTCTTCACATTCATTACTCTTTCTATTTGACAAAGTTATGTATAACACTATTATGTACATAATATTAATTTATTTTGTATATATTTGAATATTACAGATACAAGCTGGTAATGGAGAAGTTACTATCACAAATGATGGTGCCACTATCCTGAAAGAGATGAATGTGATTCATCCTGCTGCAAAAATGGTGAGAAATAAATTTGCCTCCGTCTTTAAATTTCATGAAATTTTATATTACAGTTTATATATCTTATGTTTAGCTCGTCGAGTTATCAAAAGCTCAGGATATAGAGGCTGGTGATGGTACCACAAGTGTCGTCGTGATAGGTGGATCACTGTTAGAAGCAGCGGAACGTTTGTTGCAGAAAGGCATTCATCCTACTTCGATCAGCGACGCTTTTCAGAAAGCAGCATCTAAAGCAGTATCAATTTTGACACAGATGTCCATACCTGTTGATTTAACAGATAAAGAATCTCTTGTAAAGGTTGCAGCAACATCTCTTAATTCCAAGGTATATTTAATAATACATTTTATAAAAATGTTAATAATATATATTGTATTTTGATCGTCAGGTTTTGTGGTCAATCTAAAATTATATATTATATGTATATCATAATTAATTTTAATATTTATTATTAATATATTTTAGGTTGTGCATCAACAATCTAGTCTTCTTGCACCACTTGCAGTGGATGCCGTGTTAAAGGTTACTGAAGAAGGAAAAGAAATGTCAGTTGACTTAAATGTGAGAGCAAATTATTGTTATATTATTTAGCAGATAATGTATTGACATGAATTTGCTTATGTATGTCTCTTTATAGGATATTAAAGTGATAAAGAAATTAGGAGGAACTGTCGAAGACACTGAATTAGTAGATGGATTAATATTTACTCAGAAATCTTGTAATGTTAATGGTCCGAAACGCATTGAGAAAGCTAAAATTGGATTAATTCAATTTTGCATTTCACCACCGAAAACTGATGTAAGTATAGTGATATACGCGTATTTGTTTCTACTAATCTTTATATAAATGAATAATCAATTTCTTGTATTTTCTAGATGGATCATAACGTTATTGTATCGGACTACGCAGCGATGGATCGTGTTTTAAAGGAGGAACGTGCCTACATATTGAATATTGTAAAACAGATAAAAAAAACTGGTTGCAATGTACTTCTCGTACAAAAATCAGTCCTGCGCGATGCTGTTAGCGATCTTGCGATACATTTCTTGGACAAAATTAAGGTCATGGTGATAAAGGACGTGGAGCGCGAGGACATTCCTTTTGTGTGTAAAACGCTAGGTTGCAGGCCAATTGCATCGCTGGATCATTTTGTGCCTGAAAATCTTGTCAATGCGGAGCTCTGCGAAGAAGTTCAAACTGGAAATTCGAAATTTGTTAAGGTGCGTTTCCTTTGCTTAGAAAACATAAATTATTACAATATATAATATCATCTTTCATTTGTAGTTGAACGTAATTTATAACAAACAGGTTTTATATAATTGACATATTTTTTACAGATTACAGGAATCCAAAATCATGGAAAAACAGTTACAGTCCTTGTACGTGGTAGCAACAAATTAGTATTAGAGGAAGCTGGGAGATCATTACACGATGCCTTGTGTGTCATCCGGTGTTTAGTGAAGCAACGAGCGCTGATTGCTGGTGGTGGAGCACCAGAAATTGAATTGGCATTAAAATTGGGAGAATATGCAGTGACCTTAGGCGGAATTAATGCATACTGCATCAAGGCCTTTGCAAATGCGCTTGAGGTTAGTGTTTCAAAAGCATTCTATAATTGTATGTAGATTTTGTTTTAAGAACATCCTTATTCGTATTACTTAAATTTCTATTCTTTAAAAAAAGAGTTACCGCAATCGATTTATCTAGTTATCTTACTATTGTTCTTTTATTTTTATCACAATAATATCTTTTCATTCAAAATTCTTTATAATATTATGTGCTCTCTATGTGCTCAAGTAACAAAAGTAGCCTTCTTTCGCTTGATAAGCAATTATTCTATCATTAAAATATTTAGCACCCAAAAAACTTTTACTCTAATCAAATTGATGTGTAATAGCCAGAGACAATTAATACAATGCTTAATAATCTTGTAATTTATAAATCACAGGTAATTCCGTCGACGTTAGCCGAAAACGCGGGTTTAAACCCGATAGCTACAGTAACTGAACTTCGCAATCGACACGCGAAGGGCGAAGTAACTGCAGGAATTAACGTTCGGAAAGGTGCCATCACTAATATATTGGAGGAGAATGTGATTCAACCACTGCTGGTTTCTACTAGTTCAATAACTCTTGCTTCTGAAACTGTACGCAGTATTCTGAAGATTGATGATATTGTCAATACGACTCAATAAAATCATGAGACGTAATTTAAAATTGTTTCCGTATTTGTAGTAAGTATAATTAACAATACGTAGTATACTTTACATTTCCGTTATCTTTGTAATACGATTTTTCATTTTTATTACAGATTTGTGCACACATTCATCACATTTGTTTCATTGATTACGAAAGTCTATATATTAACGATTAATTTGTATATGCTTTTCGCAAAAGTTTTACATAATGTAATATTTTTTAAGCACGTCAATACTGAATAATAAAATAATGTTGAAACATTTATTTGTGAAACTATATAATTTGTATTTATTTTTTTACAATGCAAACATAAGAGCATTATAAAATTGTTAACATCTATTTTAATAAAAAAAATCTTTAATTTTTCTGATCTATTAAAAGGAAGAGGTGATTAATTTTTGGGAGATCTTATAAACATTAATATATATCTAAAAAAGACATATAATACATATATATTGATCTTTTTAACAATTTAATCGAAATACAATCTCATACACAGAGTTTTGGCTAAGTACAACTAAAAATTAAGTACATTTTGCATATAATAAAAAATATATATTTATATTATAATATATTGTATCTTATAAATCAATTGCATAATTACGTTTATATTATTGCTTTTAAATTCTAAAAGATCGTAATGGTCATTAATATAATTAATCATAATTGTTATTAAGTACATTTATATGATAGCTGCATTAGAAATCTCAAAAGTGTGCATATTGAAATCGTAATCCCCGATGAAAGAAATCATTCCATTCCATTACAGATAAATATGCACAATATCGTTGTATTAATCGTTTTTTAACAGCAATAGTTCTTTATTCAATAAAAATAAAAGTATAGTAAAATCTGATAAAAATAAACACAAATTCTTATTAATTAAAAATATACGCGAAACATATATCTGAAACAAACATTAACAAGTATAAAATTTTATTGAAATTAAGAAAGTAAGACCCTTGGAATAATAATTAAATAAAGAAAGCCTATATGAGCAGTTATTAGTATATAAATTATTGTATTTAATTACAATAATTGATATTTACATAAATATGTAGCTATTATATTCTCATATTGACGTTTCAATCTCAAATAAAATTTTATGTAAAATTAATTTTATAAAACGATAACAAAAAATATAAATTTCTTCAATTTTTGTCAAAAGAAATAAAAAAATCTAACATAAACTGTTCATTTTACAAAATAAAAGAACATTTTTTTAAATATTAATTCTTAATCGTTTCATTATATGGTAATATTTGTATAATATTTATAAGTTCTATATTATACTAATTATTAAACGTGTAAAATGTTTTACAGTAGCAATGAAGAATTTGATTCACTGGTATATAAAAATAAAAATATCTTATAAATATGTAATAAGTATTTCAATTTTCTGGAATGTACATATCTCTTTTATATATAAATTTTTACACACATTCTCGCATAAGCTCACGCGCAAACATATTGTATAATATCAATATAAATTACAATTTTCATTTAGAAATAAGTGTCAATTTTTATATTATTTTATGTCAACCTTTAGCTATCGAACGGCTAGAAGAAGTAACATTATCAATTTAGCTAGAATTTTTTCAAAAATTAAAAAGCATATTTTTAATATAAAATTTTTATAAATTAATTCATATTAGAAATATTCGACGAAATCTTGGCAGTAGTAATGAAAACATTGTATATCAAAATATTTTTCATGTGTAAATCTTTCATATATATACTTATAAATGCTATTAAATATTAATTTCTCATTATAGTTTATCAGTCAGCGTAAAGAGGAAGCAATATGCTTTAACTGGGATAATTTTGTTTAAAAAATTATATATCTAAATGCTTTTCTATTAAATTTTAAATTTTAAATTAAGCTAAATTTTTAAATTTTAATTAATATCTAAATTTAGATGACACGTGTATATTTCTAAATGTAGGAGACACTTGAAATAGTTCATTAAAATTGAAATGCACTTTTTACACTTCATAAAGCGCTTACCTCTTAACTTTCACCTTAATATATCTTAAAATTCAAAATTATTGTTCTTAGATTCTTAGATATTTATTCGATGTTTATGTTCAATATTCGTAGTTATTTATTTATATCGCTTTCTAATATATAGTGAATTATTAGTCACAAATAATGTTAAACTATCTTGAATTATATATTACTAAATAAATTTTGTTCTTCCGTATAATTTTAAATAATTTACAAATTTTGATAAATAGAAAAGTTTCCCTTTTTCACATTACCATCGTGGATGAACTTGATGAAAACTCCATTGCTGATAAGCATTGTTTATATCACATGGCATCAAAGATAACTGCTGAGTTTGAGGATGAAGTGCAATACATTTTTTATATACTCTATGTAATAATGTTTTTGTTTTCTGCAAATATGAATTAACATAAATTAATATTCATATAAGATTTATTTATAAAAATTTTTCTTATCAAAAAATAATAAACTTACTTCATCGTACTGCCATGGACCATCTACAGTCCCCAGGCGACAAAATGCGTATTTTATACGTTGGCCATCTGCATCAATGCATCTTTCACCAACACCCAATTGGCCCTTGGCATTCAGCCTGATAAGCTAATAAGAAATGTATATTAAAGATTAATATATATTTTAATAAGAAATATTAGAAATACAGAGATAATAAAGCATAGAATAAAGAAATTAATAAGTTATATTAAGAATAAAATATTTGTAAATTACTTGATTATTTCCAAACCCATGACAGTGGGAAGTAGCCATGAGACTTGGAGGTGAGTGACCCATAGTATCCAAACATGATCCAGATGCCGTATTACGTAACTAAAAAAGTATTGTCATTATTGATATGAAAATTATGTAGAAAATTTGTTGAGGAAACTTAAATATATGCGCTTTTGGTCAAACATACTTCTCCCCAGTGAATATTTGGTGGCAATTCTGGAAATTTATCTAGCACATCATATGCTACATTATCGACGAACCATTGGAAGCTCTTACATTTCTTGCGTTTTTTAAAAGCTAATTGTTCGGATATATCACCGTGATCGAGCAATCGAGCCAAAGGTTCTCTGGTATAAAAGAACTCCTTGTGTTTCTCATCGAACCACGTTTCTATAACTCTTTTATAATTCTATAAAAATAATTCACTTTATAACTGTTTCTTTCGTCTTCGGTGAAGATATACATATATATAGATGTATCTATAGATGATATGATAACTCACAATAGTTATCAATGGTCCTTTCTTTTTCTGAGCAAGTTTACCGAATGTGTAAGGCATAAATCCTCGGTAAACATGCCCAACATGTGAGCATGGAACCCACAAAATACTTCCACCACATTGCCATATCTTAAAGGATAATTCGAAATTTTCTCCTCCCCAGACAAGTAATCCTTCATCATATCCACCCAATGATAAAAAGTATTGTCGACTTATGGCAAATAAACCACCAGCGTGCGTAGGTGATCTGTAAGCCGTATATGAATGAAATAATACAGAAGAGAAATATCAATATAACAAACTAAATAAGATTATATATATGTAGAAACAGAAATTGTACCTGTACGGCATACTGTCATGTGCACGTGTTTTGGCTTCCCGCCTGGGCAATTCGTTCTCTTTATACAACATTCCCCATTCAAATATTCCTCTGTACAAATGTCCTTCTTGATACACAGGACGATACTCAAAAGTTTTGTGATCAATACCGTCTATCACAGGAACAGTCATTACGTTTCTAGAAAAAAAGAAATGTATAATTTAGAAGAAAAATATTGCAAAATTATAGGTATTATTTTATTATCGTACTTCTCCTATTTGAGTATATTTCAATTTTTTCTAGTTACAAAAACATCCATATTCTTCCATTTCTCAATGTAAATTATTTTACCTATTTTCAGCAATTGGCGCTAAAAGCGGAGGCAGCCAATTCACATTAACTTCGCAATGAGCATCTAAAAACACTATTACTTCGCCTCTGGCCTCACGTGCTCCTCGAGATCGCGTTCGTATTAAACCTTGTCTCTCGTGATTTCTAAGTAATCTAACTTTTCCTCCCCATTGTTCAATATAGGAATCTAAATCACTTTTTAAATTCTCTGGAAAGAATTGTATCATTTATCATGTAAACTATCAAATGTTTCCAAGTATAAATACTATAGCATTTCATAAAGGAATATACCTTTATCAGAAAAATCATCAACAAGAAGAATTTCTTCAAGTAACTTTGATGGAGTACGATCTATAACGCTCTGAATAGTTCGCAGTAAAACAGACCAACCTTCGTTGTGAAAAACTATAATAACACTGGTACGTGGTAGCTCTTCTGGATAGTTCCAATGTTTACATCTATATTACATAAAGAAAAATGTAGAAATTAAAAGTTAGATCAAAAACTAATACTATGAGCTGTACAAGATGGAACTTACTGTGCAAGTCTGGTGTCTGGTATCGATCTTGACAATGAGATTTCATCAGAGCACACCATATTCATACCATAATCGGATTCTGATTGCTGGACATCATTCAACTGATCATCTTTTAAAATATGTGGCTTACCACCTTCTCCAGGACCGGATCTAACTGGTACATCTCGTAGTTCATAATTTCCTAAACCTTCTACGAGCACTGCCTACATAATGTTAAAAAGAGATATAGAAGCTGTTCAATAAGAGACACAGGTAATATAGTGAATCATTATCTTGTTTGCCAATATTAAATGAAGATAAAATGATTCATCATGTCATTTGTGTCTTTTGATAAAAAGCATAACTAAAAAAACCTTAACATATATAAGGATAGAAATCCAAAATATTGTCAATAAAAAATTGTTTAGCATAAATATTTATAAAATAAATTAATTTATGTTAATTAAAATAAATACTTTACCTGTTTCTTTTCATGACTTTGTGACCAATATTCTTTTATATTGTTCATATGATCGTCTGAGGAGAAATTAAGAAGAATGTATAAAACTAGCAATGTCAGAGAACTGCCAATCAATACATGGAACAAGCGGTTTCTTCTAAACTGCACAATCCTCATCTTCTCCAAATTATATATCTAAAAATTTAAACATGTTATTTAATACTGTTTTTTTTTTAATTTTTGGAGCTCTAACACGATATTTTTAAAAATTCTGTCAACGCTACGTATTATTTCAAAACTAAATCAAACTAATAATTTAGCCGCTGTATAATGTGTTAACGCGGGACTAACCTGTCCTATTTTTAGCTAATAATTCTGACAAATAGATGAAATATACCTTTCGTCAGAAAAAAGAAACTGAGACAATTCAGAGCCAGCTCAATGGCATGCATTCAACGTGTCAAACATCAATAATTATTACACGTTTGCAACCTACATATTCAATTGTATCAAAACTGCAATATATACATTTGCATAAAAGAAGTCAACGTGTCGCCAGCTGTCGCGTACTAAAAATGTGAAGATAGAGACGCTACATTTGCAGAGCGCAGATCTTTCGCATATTCATCGCCATGTTTGCGCGATTTCTCGCGCAAATCCTGAAGTCTGTTTTCCGTAACTGAACTAGTGTACACTTTTGGAACTTAAAGTGAGATAGATATACGTTTTGATATTTGTTTAAAGCAAGAAAGAAAGACCTAGAACAATTTAGTGCAGGAACCGAAAACAGACCAATAGTAGAAGACATTTTGGCTCAAATATGGCGACGATCAGTGGCTCCGCATAATCAAAAGAATACAAAACAGGGAACAACAGGGAACTGTAGGGTAGGTTTCATAGCTCATTCTTATATTCAAGACCTTTTTAAGTACGGTCTTAAGATGTTTTCTAGATTCATAGTCGAAAAATAAGATGGTACTTGAATCTCAAGTTAAAACTTATCGAAGACGATCTTATTTCAAAACGTCTTGAACCGTCTTATTTTTCGACTATGAATCTAGAGGGCATCTTAAGGCTAATTCTACAATATGCTCTTTGTTGCTTGCTTTTGCCTATTGCTTCTTCCTTCTTTACAACCGTTTTATCGACAATTGTATTTCTTGCTGTGTTTCTTGTTTTTCCCGAAGTTCGTAACTTTGATCTCAGACGACATAAAAGCCGGATACAAAGCCAGGAACAAAAATCGGATAAGAAGCAAAAAAACAAGATGTAAAAAATAGCAAAAAGCAAGAAACAGGAAACAAAAGGCACATTGTAGAACAATCATAATACCGTACTTAAGACGGTCTTGAATATTAGTCTAAAGCCCAATATGAATATTAGTCTAAAGATAAAGAAAGAATTGACCAATCGCATTGGTCATGTGATCAAATTGTTCAAATGCGATGTTAATTCTTTTTCTGTCCGAGATCTCGGACCGATTTCTAGCATCGTGGACTTTAAGAACGGATTATGAATACCGTTTATTGTTATATTGGAACTGATCAATTGCATTTTGCTGTTCACAGAAGTGACCAATCACGGTTGACACTTAATCGACCGATTAATAGATTAATCAGAGTTGGTGACACCAGCTCTTAAGACACTAATGCGGCGCTCTGATTGGTTCGTGACTTCTTAAGATCGCACTCAAGACTGTCTTGAATATAAGAACGGATTATGAATACCAACCTGTTTCGTGTCGTGAAATTGGTACTGAATCTTTCCTTGTTCCAAGAAATAGAACCGTTATACCACATAACAAGAAATAATAACATTTTTTCACATTGTGTTTGCGACCAATTATTTTTTAATTTTGATGAGTTGTTACATAATAATTATAAAGTATTTGCGTTGTCTAATTTATGCCAGTTCCATTTTCGGCCGCTAGGCGCGCTGGAGAGAATCTTTGCGTCATCAACATTTATTTTTTCTTTACAAGTTCTGATAGTCTATAGCAGTTAGGCTCATGAGATCATCGAGTAGGTGAGACATGTTTCCTCTCGTCTCGAGTTGCATCGTCTCTATTATATTTTTTAAGCGTTGCCGGCTTTGACAGTGCCTAGCATTACACTATTCGCAGTCCTACATTAGATACCGACCGTATCGTGGTGTGTCGCGGGAGCCATTAACGAGGAAGAAGAAAAAGTTCATAGCAGTTCGTAGAGACAACAAATATATCCCATAAATGACTAAATACATTGAACACTACAGGTTTCCACTAAATAGTATGTTACAAAATTTAATTAAATCTCATGATATACTTATGAAAGAATAAGATGAAATTGATAATGAATTTCATCGGTTTCTTTAGATTATAAATTTGAGGCTGCCCGTCTAAAAAGTTTCCATTTCTGGCCGCATTCGTGGAAAAAGTCAGAAGAATTCGCAGCGGCTGGATTTTTTTATACTGGTGAAAGCGACATAGTGAAATGTTTCGAATGTGGTGAAGAATTATGGAAATGGAAAGTGGAAGACGATCCGATGGTTGATCATCAGCGGTGGTTTGGAAAATGTAGGTTTATTCGTAAAATTCCATGCGGCAATGTACCGATCAGTACAGATCCTAGCGCAATTTCAACATCGGTGCCGTATGGCGTGGATGAATGTGGAATTTATGTTCGGACAAGCATGCCTAAATCCAGTTCAAACCATGGAGATCATTTTAGATTGAAAGAGCTTGCATCAAAACCAAAACATCCAGAATATGTCAATTATGCTGCCAGATTAGCGTCGTATGATAAATGGCCCAAAGCTATGTCACAAACTAAAGAAGAACTGGCAACTGCTGGTTTCTATTATTCGGGAAGTGGCGATGAAACATTATGCTACTACTGTGGTGGAGGATTAATGGATTGGGATCCATATGATGATCCTTGGGTAGAACATGCTAAATGGTTCAGTCAATGTCGTTATTTGCTTGTAATTAAAGGATTAAAGTTTGTAAACAACATTAAGAAACCATATACTGAAATGGTAAGCTTTTAATGAAATTGAAATGTCATATTGTATTATCACCAAAAATGATTAGTCAATACTTTATGGGATTTAAATGGTAGTGTGATTATTTATTTATATGCTGAAATATGTGTTTATATTGTGTGTTATATAAGAATAAACAGGTATTTAATAAAGTAAGACTTTAATAGTTGGCTTGTAGATTATTACGTACACACATACACATACACATACACACACACACACACATTATATATATTTATATATGTACATTTACTTGCTTTTGCAAAGAACGAGCATTATTCTGTTTTTTTTTTCAAATAAAATATTAGAATTATACAATTTATATATTTGTAATAGTTTAATCTCTTCAAAAAATTATGAAATAATTGTGCTGAAGACAATATTTTAAATTATTTTTTAGGAAACTGGTGCATCTTCAGTTAATGAATTGGATCAGAGAATGGAAAAAGATGATAGTAAGAGTATTGCTAGCGGAAGTATTCAAAATTCGCTTAGTTCTGAAGAAACTAATATTGCAGAAACAAGTACTATATCAGGCGAAGCCAACCCTGAGAAACAATCTGTTCAAATACAGGTTGATAAACCACGCAACAAGGATGCAACATTATGCAAAATTTGCTTTAATAGAGAATTACGTATCGCATTTATACCATGCGGACATTTATTGACGTGTGCAGAATGTGCTAGTAATATGAAAATATGCGGTATATGTCGTAAGGACATTGAAATTGCTGTACAAGTGTATTTGTAGGAATGTCTTATCTTTGTAACATTCCATGTGAATTGTGCAGCAGAATTTTTTATCTATCGTTATGAAAACTGGCACTTTAAAGCAAAACTAAATCACACGATTCATGTAGCATGTAGATCAACAGATGTTATTGTATCTGTATGTTACATGAATCGTGTGATTTAGTTTTGCTCCGCCATAGAAAGCTCTTGTTAGCTCCTTCTTCCTTCCTCGGTCCTATTGTCCGTGACTCAGCGTTGTGACTTCTCTTATATGCCTGTGATGCACATTTTGATTGTACACAGTCATAAGAGACTTACAATTTAATATCGATTCCGAACGACAATTTTGTTTTGAGAAGTGTACATGGGAAGAAACTCTCCATATATACTCTATATATACTCTCCAGTGGCAACTTGTAGTATTAAGTGAATCGCACCCTAACATTTGTGAAAATAATTGTTTTCCAAGTAATCCGAAATAACTTTTTAAACAATATTACAAATAAATAATACCTTATAATACTTCATATTTTTTTTTCTTTCATGGTGTTTTATCTCTCATGAGATATAGCAATATTAAAACAAAAAATAGAGTAAAAAACGGGCAATTAAGAGCCTTCATACGCGATAATTGATAAACGATTATCATATACACATATTTTGATTGTATCTATTACAAGATTGTATTTATTAAGAGCTTTAATATGCGGTAATTGATGCGATTATCACATATACATAGATTTCGATTGTATCTATTACATAACTATGTATATGATAAGGTTCTTAATTGCTCGTTTTTTATTCTACTTTTTATTTGTTTTAATATTTCAAGAGCCCAATTTGAATTATTAATTTATTTTTGATATATTATAGCAATATACGTGAAAAAAGTCACGCATATATGAGGGTGCGTTCCATTTCGCACATAATGCCTGATCATTTTTTAAAGCGATTCTTTATCCTTCTTAAATCCTTCCTAAAATCCTTTAATATTTATGCTCATTTCCACCAATGTAAATTAACTTCAGCTTACTTCATTATTTCAGATTAATTTTAATCTCGATTCAACTTACTCTTTGTCTTTTTCTAATCTTTAGAACTAAAAAAAGACGAAGAGTAAATTGAACTGAGATTAAGTTAAACTACATTGGTGGAAATCGGCATTAGTGAACACAAAGATAAAATGATGCCATCATGTGCACGAAACGCATCCCAATACATCCTTGTATATTCCAGTTGCAATGTCACTTTGACTTTAAGCGAGACTTAAAACTCTATCTGTCTTGTTTTAAAGCAAAAAGACTTTGAAGCCTCGCTTAAAATCAAAATAACGTTGGCATTCGGGCCTAAAAGAGTAATAAACTAGTATTACGGTACTAATTTCATAATTTATTAGTTTCGTAGACATGTACATATGTTTAAAACTTAATAATACTTGATTTTTATTTAAAACTTATTTTAATGATATCCGATTTGATTATCAAATCATAGAGATGATAATTGCAGAGGAAAAAATTGTAATCTTTCGACAATATATAAGATATTATATTATTAAAAGTATGCATATTTATTTATACAACTTTTTTTTATATAATAAAAAAATCACGAAATTAATAACGTATCATCGAAATATTTATGTTAATTATCATAAATTTTTATTAATTGTCGGTAACGTCATCGTTCTTTAATTATCCTCGAATTCCATTGATAGTCATAAAAAACTTGTCTAGAGCTGAGAGTCATTGATAGTATCTCGTCGGTACTCATGGTTACACTCATTTATTGTGAAATCCATTCACATATACACTAATCTATATGTTTATCTTCGTTTCGAGTAGATAGTGTTATAAAATGCAATTCAAAAAAACAAATCGGGTGTTCATAATAATTTGTCCCTAATTTGCACACGCTATTATTAAAATGTCATTTCAATATAAATACAATTATATATTAAATTATGTAAAAGATTGTGAAAAACGTCATGACCGATTAATGGAATTTATGATCTCGAGCCTACGTCAAAGCTGCTGTACTTTGACCCCTAATTGATCAACGAGTTTTAAGACTGTTATTTCGTCGATACTTTTATTGACTTTCATATACAACAATCATGTCGGATACCGTTAGTCCTATTAAATATTTCTTGAGCGGTGGATTTGGCGGAGTATGCACTGTGATAGCTGGCCATCCTCTGGATACCATAAAGGTGAGGTTATATTTTAATTGACAGCTTATTAAAAATTCAATGTAAAATTGACAAATTGCTTCTCTTTTTCTTATCTATCATTCTGTCTAAATATTGCAGTTTGCTTTCTACAAGAATGTTTTGTAAGACATTGCTCTATGTATTTAGGTACGGCTCCAGACGATGCCAGTTCCAGGACCTAACGAATTGCCTCTCTACACTGGTACATGGGACTGTGCTAAGAAAACAATCACCAAAGAAGGAATACGTGGTTTATATAAGGGTATTTATATTGTATTGAACATCACATGAATATTACGTCAAGCTTTTTCCAATTCAATATCGAGATTATAAAAAAAAAATATAAATATAAATATTTGTATAAAGTCTTTGCTAAAGTTATTGCTATAAACATATATATACATCGACATTTTGATAATTATGTCAACTGTATAAACTAAACTAGAATTTAATATTTTGGAATTTCTAAAACATTATGTAACATGATGTATAAATAGTATTCAAGTGACACAACCAGGTCTATAGTTATCATAAGTAAAGATATAGTTAGTACATTCATGAATTATTTATATCTCAGGGACTTATATATTTTTGAAAGGAAATTATTAGGTGTTGGAATTAATTCGTAGCGTTTTTTAATGAAAGAATGTTATTTATTTCACATGAGCATTAAAAAATACATTAATGAAAGTACTTCCCATCACTTGTAAAACGCTACGAATTAATTCCAACACCTAATATTAATTAGAATTGGATTTTATTATTTGTTCAGGCATGGGTGCACCATTATCTGGCGTTGCTCCTATATTTGCGATAAGTTTCTTTGGCTACAGTGTCGGAAAGAAGCTGCAACAGAACGTCCCAGATGAGAAACTCACTCCATTACAATTATTTTATGCTGGTGCATTTAGCGGTATATTCACGACTATTATAATGGCACCTGGTGAACGTATTAAATGTCTGTTGCAAATACAGCATGCAGACGCAAAGCCAAAATATAATGGACCATTGGATTGCGCTAAACAATTGTATCGAGAAGGAGGCATCAGAAGTATCTATAAAGGCACCTGTGCTACATTGTTAAGAGGTATCATACTTTGTTATATACAATTCTCAAAAATTATGTATATTATTTATAAAATTATGTTTAAAGATGTTACACTGCATATATCAAGTAGAAGTTTGCCAGAAGAATTAAAATGGAAATTTTTACATTTATTATGTGTCTTAAAATGAAGGATTAAGTATATTTTTAGAAAAGGAAATAGATTCTAAAAATTTTGAATGTATTTTTCTTTTATTAATTCTCTGTGTATATCGACAAATACATACAATTTGAAAAGAGAGATTAGCTAACTGATATTGTTATCCTCTTCAGAATTTCTCGTCTTTAAAAATTTTCGAAGGTACCTTTTCCTCGGGCTTCTGCATTGTAAACCACCTTTGCGCAATGCATAGAAAACACCCCAATTCTGTAATCGTTTCGGCGTTGAACAACGTGGAGCTGTTTCCTTATTTCTATTTACCTAAAAATGGTGTTGCATAAAGTTATTGCTAATAATTTTTATATTATTAATATATTAATATTTATTAACATATTTCCTGATATATTAATTCTTCTCTATTTACAATTAAGTCATAAATAGCTTTAAACAGTAAAGATCAAATATGATATTAATAATTATAAATTACCAGATTAGGATTCCAGCTAACCATGATGCACGCACAATCCCAAGGATTATCGTCCAATCTTATATTTTGGACACGCGTTTGTTTATTTGGCAATCTCAAATTTCTAAAGAAATCTAAAGGTAGTGAAGTTAATTTGTTCTTTGTAAGTATAATATCTCTCAATTCCTTCTGCTGTTGAGCAGTGAATAAACCAGGCGGTATAGATTCCAGATCGTTATTTGATAAGTCAATTTTCCTAACTTTTTCCAAACCATAGAAGGCATCCATAGAAATTTGTTGAATATGGCAATGACTTAAATCGAGATCCAACAAATTACTAAGGTCGACAAACGCATCAAAATCGATGCTCGAGATGTTTCCTCGCATCTTAAGATATGTCAACGATGGTAATCCTTGCATGATAAAACGTTCTAATATAGGTATCTCTAGATTGTACAAGTGTAATATCTCAGCTCGACGTAAACCCAATAACGAATTCTTCTGCAGTTTCAGTTTAGATGCCATACCTCCGAGATACAATTTTATTGTCGTATTCATGATCTCAAAAGTACTGAAATGAACATATGATAATTTTCTCAGATTTAATCATGGAAACGCAAATCACGTATAGTATTATTTATTACCTTGGAAAAATGGAATCCAGAGGGTTGTCCGTAAAGTCAGCGCTCACGAGTGCAGGGAAAGGTGGAAACGATAACTCTGACAGGAACGTTAAATTATTTTGTCTTAAATCCAGATGTTCTAATAGAAGCAATCCTGCCAGATCCACGCTTTTCAATGTCAGTAATTCGTTGCTTGCCAGTGAGAGTGATCTTAAATTTGGTGTGCCGTAAAAGCAAAATTCAGGAATGAATTTCAGACCGTTTTTTTCTAGCGAGAGATAAAGAAGACTATTGAGGCCGTCGAATATGTGCCAAGATATATCTTTCAGGTTACAATCGTAAATTCTTAGATGCGTTAAAACACCGAGCGCAGCAAACAGTTCAACATTTTCTCTGTAGCCTTCCAATTCTTGTTTATAAATGTCATATGGCAGTATTTCTTTATCTTCGTTATTCTGTTGACTCAGAAAAATAAGTCTGTGACCTTTGTATTGGCTGCTATTACTTACAGACACCTGGTTTTCGTCGACTGTCCTCTCCGTTTCCTGCGAGTTCATCGGTTTGATCACCAGATTTGCCTTGTCCTTGTTTGGTAAATTTAAGTTCGACAATTTAACTCGTTCCAAATTTAGATATAGTAAAGTAGATCCTAGAGGATACATTGTGTCAGATGCGAGAATAATGCCGCCTTTTTCTGTACGATTACTCGTCTCTTTCATGGAGAAATCGCTATAATCTATTCCTTGAATATCTAGCGATATCAATTCGGTGAATCGTTGGAATGTAGTAGCTTGCAGAAGAATATCGACATCTCCGCTACCCGATTCGAGTAATGTCAAAACCTGATAAAACGCCAAGATAAATTGATGTGAGGGATATATAAACTTATGAAATTATATGTGCTTTTAATTATATGTCACCTGTATATCTGAAGGAAGTTTAGTCAAAAGTTCTTCAGGGTTATCAACAATCACGCATGTTGCGATTTTCATCAGTTCATGAGCCATTGAATTGTCGTTTATATTAAGATCAGCACCATCGGAAAGTATATCCTGTTTGATTGAGAATGTATTAAAATTATGGAAACGAATACTATAGAAGCGTTGATTGTCATTTACTCATACCTGATTATTATCTCTGTTTATGCCAGCCCATTGATGCAGAGACAGGTCGGAATACTTTTGGATCTCACAGGTACATCCCTGCGGGCATTTAATCTCCCACACATCACCGATATCGATAACTTGTCCTATACACTGATCCTGAATACAACGCAATTCGAATCAATGATTTTATATTGTGATAGAAACTTATAGATTTCTTGTGGTTTTTAATCTATAGCGTTGAATTTAGTTTGAGTATAGAATAATTATTTTATGTATTTTAGTATATTAAGATTGATTCATAATTGGTTCATAATTGGTTCTTATTTTTAGATTGTCTTAAATATCTTAAGATGCATTAATGTGGTTTTCTGGTTCATGACATTATAAGTACTTAAGACAGTCTTAAATATAAGAATTGACTATGAATCCGATCTGTGATTGCCTAATATTTTAAAATTGTATTTAAGACGGTCTTAAATATAAGGACTGATTATGAATACCAGCCTGAATGTGTCGACACGCGTCACGTATACAAAATAATTACATAGAAAACGAAGTCGAATTTATTAACGGAGCGTACGACAAGGTGTTAAAATTTGTATGTACCAATGATAAGATGATGAAAAGCAAGATAACAAATGTCATGTTGTTTCACTTTATGATGATTTTGAATCGAAGCACGATACTCGGGACCAGCGGCAGCACACTGGCCCGAAGGAAACTGGATTTTGTTAACTGTTATCTATATGCTTTGATGTGCTTCCTATCAAACAGGATGCCTTCTATCTGCCAACCCACATGTTATCTACTCGCTATTATTAATTCTACATAATGTTTATATGCCATCTTTGGTTCGCACAAGGATATTTAAGCTAATTTACTATGCCTCCATGCTTTTTTTCAGATATTCCAGCCAGCGGAATGTATTTTTTAACATACGAATATCTAAAGGAACGATTTACTCCAGAGAGTGGGAAACTTAGCTTACTGGCCACTATAACGGCTGGCGGTTTTGCAGGCATTGCGAACTGGTTGGTGGGAATGCCACCTGATATCCTGAAAAGTCGCTTACAGACTGGTACGTATATAAGAGTATTCTAAGAGTCTCTTTTTTTATCTTTCAAAATTCTGATTAAAATGTATTAAAGTAATTAACAGATATAAATATGCAATGTAATATTTCTTATCGTACATTATTACACAGCACCAGAAGGTACGTACAAACAAGGAATACGCGAAGTATTTGTTAAATTGATGAAAAACGAGGGACCAATAGCACTTTACAAGGGTGTCGTACCCGTTATGTTACGAGCTTTCCCTGCAAATGCGGCCTGTTTTATGGGCTTCGAAATTTGCATGAAATTCTTGAACTGGATTGTTCCAAATTTATAATTTAAATTGAATAATGTAATTAGAATTTTTGAAAAATATTCTAGAGATTTGTTGTTCCCTTTATACTATAATTCGTATTCGATAGATGCAAAGTGATTAATTTTACCGTGACAGAAATAAATTACAATAAAATAAAAATTTAGATAAGGCTAATGAGAGTCATACGCTGATATAAAAGCGAAGAGATAGGAGAAGCAGATAATATTCAAGTGTTGATGGTTATCTTCATTTATTTCATTTCGAACCATCAACACCTGTGTTTAAATTATATATATCTATTCTTGCCTCTACAGCTTTATATGTATGTATATATCGAGAATATGTCTCAAAATGATGATATATGTATTAGGACAATTTTGACTTTAATTTGCCAATTATGCACATGAGAAACAAATGAAAGTATAACATCAGGGTATAATATATATTTGTGTACTCGTTTTGTAAAGCGTTTCAAATATATATTCAATGTTGCGAACATATCATATATCGTAATATTAATAATTCTTAAGTATGTATTGAAAGACTGCTCAACAGCCTCAATGTGTTTAAATTTTAATATTACAAATTTATTGTGTATTATACAATTTGAATATAAAACTTTATTAACGTAACAGTATATATACATAACAGTATATTAGTTACATTCGTATATTGTACACTTTATCGTATATTAAGAAATGTACAATCAGGATTTTAATGGACTAATTTTACTTTTGTAATATACTTTATGTACAAGACTTTTCTGAGGAAGATCGTACACAAAAAATATATATATATATATGTATATATATATATATATGACAAATGAAATAAATATACAAAAATAAATGTAAGTAAATAATTATAGATAATTATTGGGGAAATGTATTAACGTACAAAATAAAATTTTCTATTCTGTTAATTTTTTTTTTCATAACAATTTTTCTCATCCCTTCAAAAATTTTGTAATTTATTCGCTCGTAAACAGTCGCGTAATATTTGATCGAACTATTGTATTATCAAAATTATATATCCACAAAAAAATATGATTAGCAGAGTTACGGGATGAGAAAGTAAAAATCAAATAATTTTTAGATCTGAATAAAAAAAATAATATAACCAGATCTGTCTATCCTCCTCTATTTCATTGAATTTATCCAATAAAAAATTCCCCTGAGTCTTTTCATGCGCGGATGTTGTCATTTATCATGATCATTTACCATAATGCAATAGCACGCTGTTCTATCAATTATCACAATAGTAGTGATCACTCTTCCCAATCGTCCGTATCAGGTTGAGAGTCGTATTCGCTGGTGGCGGAATTTCTATCTGACGCAGATGCTTCAGTCGGTTTCGGAGGAGGCGGTATTAAGCTCGACATTCTCTCCAAAGCGCCTACCGTAGAGCCAGCGATACCTTTGCGTCTTAACGCTAGTTTTGCATGTAGATCTGCCATCAGATCACCTCCTACCGAAGCTGAAGACCATCGATCACGCTTCTTTTCGTCCGGTACAGTAGGCCTTAATTTCGCTCTGCCTATTCCACCAGCGTCTCGTATTGCCGCCATCAAATTAGAACGATCATCCGTTGTAGTTGCCATAGGTGGACGATTCGGTGTTTTGTTCTTTTTCTCCGAACCATCATTTGACGTAGGCACGGTCGGTTCTGCAATCGGTGGCGGTGGCGGCGGTGGTGGTGGCGGCGGAGGTACCATAACTTGAAAACTGATTTTTTCGTTGCTCACAGCACTATCTGCATTTATGGTGACCGTAGGAGGTGGTGGAGGAGGCGGCTCAGGTGATGATGCAGTTGTCAAAGCTCCAGTTAAAACAGGCAAGTGTGGAGCACTATCTTCAGTCTTCGACTGAGAGTCTCTCTCGTCACTGATTGGCGTCGGTAGATCTAAACGAACAGTGGGCGTCGTGACCGCAGATGATGGTGCGATAGGACTTTGGGAATTAAGATCGAGCACAAATTTCTCATCATCCACAATGCCTGGTAAATCTGGGAGTGTTAGCGGTACATTTATTTGAGGAACCTAAAAATACACAAGAATCTTCTGTAAGAATAAATCGTAAATTCAAATAATAAATATAAATGTTTTCAAATTGACAAATTATATTATTAAATGAGTTAATGTATTATATGAAAATCTGACCTCTCCAAGAGTCGGGGTATACAAATAGCTGGAAGACGCATCCATTTCTGACGAAAGCCACGGTTGTACAATTGAATCTGGAGCATCCTCAATTTGCTGCTTGTTGACAGACTGATGTGATGATCGCATGGACGTTTTTTCGTACGGGCTATCCATACTATCGAACAGTAGAAGGGCACTAACTGAAGATAATTGTGGTGGGAATGGTTCTACGTCATTCTCAAGGTTATCTTTTTTGCCAGCCTTTGATCGTACGTGATAAAATTGGAGCTTTTCTTGGAGACTGACATTCGCGGCATATTGACCGTCCTCGGTCTTGCAATTAGAAGATAAATATGCTTCGGGGATATCCTTTATAGGCACGGAACATTTGTAAATGCTTGGTATAGCAGTGGTATGCTCGCGCTGTGGTGGTATAGTCATTTGATACTCCTTGTAAGCGTGATTAGCCGGATATTTAGCAGCAGAATACATTTTTACCGCTTTCAAATTTAAATTAGTTTGTAAATAGTGCAATCTATCCTCCAACTTCCTAGCTCTCTCTTTAATATTGGTCAATCTAAAGACAAATTTATTCTTTAGTAAATGTTATCGTTGGATCAATCAAATGTATAATTAAACAAGGCAATTGAATACAACAGTTATATTAAAAATCAAAAGATATTTTTTTTATTTTACCTTTGTGTGTTCTCCGAAAGCCTCCTGTCAATGCAATCAAATATATATGAGACAGCATCACCCAGATTGTCTAGAGCTTCTGCTATTTGAACTATAGTCTCTTCGTGTCTCAAATTACTTGGAATAATACCTGAAATTGGCAAATAACCAAATATATCAAATGCAATATAATAAAATATATAATAAAACAAATACTATATATACGTATAAAATATATGTTGTTTTATACATATTTTATATGTATGTATTAATGTGTTGCAAGATAAACAATCGAATTTAATAATTAAATATAAATGTAAAATTCAACAATAATTATAAACATTTACATATTATTTTTAACGAAAATATTTCCAATTCAAAAAAATCATTTAGATATGTATGCTTTAATTATTTTATTTTTTTCTTCGTCCTTGATATAAAATTATACACCATTCTGAATCCTTTTATCTCCTCCTTTCTCAACTAACTTCAGATATAGCCTGGATTGCTTGCCCATATTTTTTAAAATAATCCTTTTATTACTTTCTAAATTCTGAAGCGTGGAATCTCACTCTAAAGAATGAAAATTGAGCCAGTTTCGAAAAAGAGTGACATTCATTCCCAAAGTTTTAGAGAATAGGTTATGTTGTATCATGTAAATAAAATGAACGTGCGGATTTGTACGTCGCGAGCGGAAAGTACCACAAAAGCCGGGATTTCACGTACCAATCTCGATTCGTTCTGGCATCTTGGTCCCGGCGGGAGATAATAATCGCAAAGATAATAATGTCTCACAAGACAATAATGCACATCACATATCATGGAACGTCGACTGCGATTTGCGAGGTGCCGACGTGTCCTGAATTATGACACGCGAATATGCAGATTACGTTAATTCCTTGGTTATCTCAGCTGTACGCTGCATGACAGTGAATGACATCCGCCTCAGATCATATTTCTTAAATTCAACGACGAACTGTCATTGTGAGCATGGTGGAAAATTTGATTGGCTAGCTGATTGCTCTGAAATCTGAATTGTCGTTTGTCTCACCCATGCCATGCGCCATGATGTAAACAGAATGTTTCATTGCATGTGTGTGTGTGTGTGTGTGTGTGTGTGTGTGTGTGTGTGTGTGTGTGTGTGTGTGAGATGATGGTGGAGTTAAATAATCAAAATTTAGTCTCAAATACAGCTCGACTGCGCAATACTAGAATAGGTGGTAGGTTCGTTTCCAAGATTAATGACTCGTGAGTAAAAGAAAAATACTTGCTGTATACAAGAAACATAAAGAAAACTCTTGTGAAAAAAATTTTATATATATATCTCATATTTTTTAAGAATTTTTTAATTTTAAATTTATGAAGATTTCTAATAGAATATTCTTTAAACTCTCTCAAGTTTTATAATAAGTTTTCTTCGGAAATTATGGAATGAGAAAATAGAAGACTTTAGAATTTATTTTATATTCGATTTATATTCACACACATATACAAATAAATTTAAATTATAAAATCTGAAGTATTTTAATTCATGTAAAAAAATCTGAGAAATTTTATAAAAGTTATACAAAATTATGACAAATTTTGAAATTTATTTTTTCAATGTAGAAATTCTGAAAATTATCTGGAAAATTCCAAGAAAATTTTCATCAGGAAAATACTTGATTTACATATATTGTTAGTAAACCCACTTTAATTTCGCATTCTTTTAAATATTTCAAATGAAATCTTCATGCATTGCAGATTTTTCTTATTTGGAGCGATATCAGAGTTTTAGGATTATCGGATGTAAATAAAATGTAAAGGAGCATCGAAATATGTAAATAAATACAGTGAATATATCATCAACTTATCATGTTAAAATTAAAACAATATATAGTTACATTATACATATACATTTTTTTCATTCGAGCAAATTGTAAATTTTTTGCTTGGCTTAGCGTTTAGGATCACGATAAGAGACATTTACAAGAACATAAAAACTTTATTGTGGTCCATAATATCAGGTATAGCAGTTACACTTACGGAGAATTGAATATCTAAATGTTTAACGCTAATAAGATGAAAAATCACGAGAATATACGACGCATAATTCCAGTAAATAACTTGTCCGCCAATATGCTAGCAAATTGGTAACAAATTCGATGAAAAATTGCTAGCAAATTGGTATCGATTGTATCCACATTAAGCTCGTGTTTCGCCGGCTGAGCCTGCTGACATAATGTGATAGCAAATTGGCAGTAGAAATCGAGTAGAATCTATCGAACGTGGATTTTACTCTATTTCTGAGACGAACTGTGTAAGAAGTGTGACTTCTTCTGAAATTTACTTGATTTCTGTGCCATCAATTTGCCATCATATTTCATTGAGAAATTTTGCTAGATATTTCTGCTAGCATTTGTCATAAACATTGTATATATACCACATCTTGTATCAAAGTAATTATATATAATAATTTTTTTGTCGAAAATTTATAGCAGACACTTTGTAGAATTTGTTTTCGACAGACTTGGCTGTCTGAGATCTTTTCTTCTCCTTTCTGACTGAACATTTTCGATAGTATTCATTCAAATCGAGATGATAATATCATGTGAATCTAGCTTGCGGTAACAATCATTCTCACGACGAGTCACAACAGAAAAATACGGAAAACATCGACGATACTGGACGGACTATACACTCTCGCATTACGAGGCTGATAGACGAGATATCTAGCGATTTAAAATTGTAACGTAATTTTTTTTAAATGCTACATTTGTTTATTCGCTAAAATACTACAATTATTTACACGATAAACAAGAGTACACGATTATGTTACGCAGATATCGCCGCAAATAAATTGACTTGAAGCACGTTGCTATTATTAAATATTCTATTTAAGGAATTAGGCTTAAGTTTACAGCCGGGAGAGCTAAGAAAATGTATGATCTAATCGTTTGTTTCTTTAATTCAGTCACTTCCTTTTCGCATAATCTCCTGCAGAGATAACGCAAGAATTAGGAGTCCAATGTACTTTTTTTACATGAATACTGCATTACTTTATTGGTATAATAATAGTATAATTCTTCTTTGCTTAACTACTGAAGAGGTCGAAGGCCCGTATATTTACATGACTTATTTGGGACTGCAATTAAATTCGTTTCTGAATATTATTTATTCAGTAAGAAAAAATTGCATCTATTATGAGATTAAACGAGGGTTAATTAAATCGTATTAAATCATAATTAATTAAAATCGTATACCTGACTCTTTGACGTTGAAAGAAATGCAAGACCGAGGTCTGAGATATTTAAGTGCATCAGACAATATTATGCAAAACATTACTTTCTTTAACGAAGAAATGTATATATGCATAAGTATCGCATATTAAAAAATAAATACGGTAAGAACACAAAAATATTTCGGAGTAGTAACATGCGCGTGCAATTGCTCGGGCTCGGGAACAAAACTTCTTAATCTCGAGGGAGTTCAAGCACTTGGAGGCTGTGAGCAAATCGCGTCGATGTGGACGTCGATTATGATTAACAAAGTCTTTTCTCCATCTATATATTACAAGTAGAAATTACAACTTAAAGAGAGAGGGGCAATGAATCATTAAGTCAATCGCTGATGTCACCCGCTGATGTGACTCGAAATGCCGATTTCGTGCAAACCGATGTATCAGTCTATATCACAGAAACGGAATTTTCCATTTCGCTTGCAGTCTTTTTCTCCTCGCCGTCGTTGCCATCGTCGTGATCGTCGCCATCGCAGTGATTACGGTCACCGACGTGTTCATCAGGGACTAGAGGCGTATCTTTCGATAAGATCAAGGAGTCCTCACCGATAGGTGCAGCGGCTTCGACTAGATTTTCGACGGACGCCGCCGTCGTCGGTGCCTCGTGGCAGAAGCTCCTACGTAAGGAATGCTGTGTTCTCGCGGTGCCTCTACGTATACTGCTACGAAGCAGATTCGCCACGTCGGCGGCCGTTAAGTTCGAACTGGACAGAGTATTCGTGGTAGCGTTAGCGCACGACCGGCGACCGCGATCGATCGTCGAGTGAGTACGTTCGATTGTGCGCGATCTGCTCGCGATGCCGATCTTGCTGGCACGGTCGATGGTGTTCGGCCGATGACGATGCTCGATCGTCGACACGTCCATGCCGTGCCGGCTATCGCCAATATTCGTCACGTCCGGCCGCGGCTCCGACAACACGTGGATCGCGACGTGATCACGCGACATCGGCACACCGCTCTGATTCATCTCCACTAGGACGGTCGCATAATCAGGAGGCGGTGGTTGCAACGCCGGCCTCTGTCGCGGCGCGCTGCTCTCCCCCAACACGTTCGCGATCCTCCGCACGCTTCGCCGGAAGCTTTGCCGCAGCATCTTCGCGATCCGTGCTCCAGTCGCCGTAGTATAGCTAGGCGGAGGTGTGTACTTCGGCGGCGGATCCTCGAAAGGTATCTCCGTGGTCGCGGTGGGTAAGATTCCGTTTCCGTGCAAGCTGGTGCTGGTGACATTTCCAATTTGAGTCTGAGCGTCGCGAGGATCTTCTGGATCCATTGGCCGACAAAGCAATTGAATTCTCTGCAAAGATAAAACAGATTGTTTCAATGACGACTGTTGAAAACGAATACGGTACTTAATTCAATGTGTTTTTATACATTTTACTTACAACTTTATGTGTATAATTACTTGTACAACGACTTATTAAACTAATCCCGATAAACACAGAAAACAGTAACATTACAATGTTATAATTTTCTATTCAACACAATGAACTGTTATATGTTCTATTAAATTTATATTGTTGAGTGGGAAATTATAATGTTGATGTAATGTTATACTATACTGTTACTTTTTATTTAACGGGATATTATTAATACATAATAAAGTAACACCGCTGCGACACGTACAACATTAACACAGAAAGAAATTAGTGAGAACTTACGCCGTTACATTGTTCACAATGATTTATTGTTACTGCCACCTGTTCACTCTATTGTCAGCAAGAACAGAAAGAGATAGTGGTAGATATGTTAGTTATTAATTAGCGTATACTAATACTGCTAATAGCATACAGACATTGTACACAGGAGGGAGTGTCTGGTAATAACCGTATCATACTTTGCAAGCAAGAATACTTACATCGAATATATCGGGTGGTCCGTTATTCAAGTATCGACACGCCTGTATGGCGGACACTACCGGTATTATGAGTATCGGTGTCAGTTGAATCGCTGTTCCAAGTTGCCTTGCCCATACAACCCAGTAATCTTTGCTCGTGCGACGATAAGAATACAGTTCCCAGAAGTCACCGCTCTTGAATACTATAATACTCAGAGCCTACGGAATACAATAACGATGACACACATCGTGCTTGACTGCGTCCCAATAGCTTCGTCGTGTCTAACAAGAACTGACTTACCATTAAAGTAAGGGGGAGAACAACGGTCCACGTGAAGGAGAGGAGAGGGGCGGCCCAGTACTTGAGATATCGTCCACTTGGTGGAAATAATTCGGCGACGACTGCCTCGCCGGAATGTGGCCGTCCGCGGATCGCGAACAGAGCGACGATTTGTATTAGATATAAAAATATTATCCACCATGCCCCGCCGACGGTGTAATCGAGATAGTACACGACATAAATACCCAACTGCAAACACACACAATGACATATATAATGAAGATAACTTAGAGCAATTATATTTATTAGAATTATTATGAAAATATACATATAAAAATAAAAGTATTTTTTTTTTAGTTTTAATGGTAAGATGGTAATTGGATAATTTCTATTTAGTAATAGTAAATATAATAAATATATATAATATTCTCATTAACGTGATTACCGTTTATTATCATCAATTTTCATCATTACTATCATTAAAACTATTACAGTTTATTAAGCTACACTAATGATATTGTCGAAACACTCGTCTTTATATTCTTCACTTGTATATCTAAAAATATAACGTTATTTTTAGTATAACCGGAATATCTGCTCAGTATAGTATGAGGAATAAACATATACAGTCCAGATTCCTTATCGGGATTCGAAACATCTTTATCTCGGCCCACGGTCTTCACGATTTTCCTAACATCGTTTGCAGGATTATCTTGGTCTCGTAGATTTACGACAGCTCTAAGAATGCAGGGCCAATCCAGTAAGGGATCCCACTTTCCATTCTCTACGCGCAAACATCCGATAATGTGACGATCCTTCCACTGTCCTCTACCGTTCAAAAACAATTCCATTCTCAGAGTGTAACCATATTCCTTGTTGTGAAATATCGGACTATAGAGCGCGCGATCGCTTTCCTTTGCCTCGCTCATCTTTTCTTTGTAACGATCGATTCGCCATATAATATGGCCATTCGTTGAGGCACTCTCCACACCTTCGCAGGAACATGAACTCAACGATGGTTCCGGTCTACAGTTCTCTGCTATTAGCTCTTCGATATATTTCAGATTCTCCTTCATTTGAAACTTTAAACCTTTTATCTCCAATTTCCGTTTGGCCACGCTCTCGATATGCTTACAGATTTCTTCCGACAAGCTATTCACCTTTTCTGATAAAGTATCATGTTTAGATATTATTTCCTTCATATTCTTACATCTCATTTCCAATTCCAATTTCAAATCGTTGATACGTTGCGAATTTTCCTGCCATATATCGCTCGCGCGTATGCTCTCCTTAGCGACGAACGTCTTCACGTCTTTCAATTCCTGGAACCAATCGTTTGGCGTGCACACGTGTTTGCCTTGCTCGTCAGTCAATTCTCCCTCCAGTAATTTGAGCTGCTCAGAGATTTGTCGTAAATTCAAGGTAGTGCAATGTTGTATATCGTCAGTAATCATCTCCAGAGTATTCAACCTCCGATTCAATGCTGTGTGGTTACTGCGAAATTCTTTGACCGCTTCCTCGATATTCAATTGCAATGCGGCGAAAGATTCCTGTTGAGAATGCAGTAGACTTAAATTTCTAGAGAGATCATCCTGCAAACGAATTCGCTCTTTTTCTCCCTGATCGATGGCTAAACGTAACAACGTCAGTATCGAGAATACTTTTTCTTTCCACACCGAATCTTGGATATCCTTTATTTGACTGTTTTTCATCGATGTTCCCTTGTTGCATATTTGCTCGTGTACTTCCAGGTTCCTGCGAGGAACGTAAACCCCGCATTTATTCGGACATTCCTCCAAGACCGCCGCGCAATGTGTTATATGCTCCGTTAAATATTTCTCTTCCAAAAATTCATTGCAAAAATAACAAGGCACGCTGCGACGCACTACCGAATGAACGTTATTACTCATCTTCCGTTTTAATATGAACGCTCTATGCGATACTAATATGCCTCACTTGCAAGACTAATATGCCGGAGCGAACTAAAATGAAGTGCTGATAACAATTCTCTGGAATGAAAGATTGTACGCTCTATCTGATAAGAACTGGGAACCTTATCCAAAGACAGAGATAATATTATAGATATACCCAAGTTACATAGCTGAATCACGCACGTAACATGTTAACATACTGCGTAAATGAAAATTCGGTATCTTCATGTGACTCATATACGTATAATTAATAACGTAAATATTTGCGTGTGTCGAGTACAATCATGTTTTATTAAATAAGATAATAAATTTATCAAACATTTGTTATCATCTCCAATTGAATTTAACAAATTTCAACATACCTCCGTAGCCATAGGTAATCCGAGTATGTAACCACAAGCACAGCTAAACAACGTGATCGTGGTCTCCCAGAGCTTCATCATTTTCGTATTGATCGCCATTATACCAGTTATTACACAATGCCAGATCGCCAGCTAAAATATTGACAAAACTTTTTAAGTATATCTTCTTGATTATATATTTCCCACTAAGGTGACGATTATATTTTTTAATTGTATATTTATAGAATCATATTTATAGTATCTCTTACATCGAGTATATATGAGGAAAAGCTTATGTACCTGTTGTGCGATTCCAAATGAAATGAGAATGAAATAAAACAGGACTGCCCAGAACGGCGACACCTGTTCAGTGCCTAACAATGCCAGTGTCGAAGGCACCAATTCAGTGGCTAACCGTAACACCTGGTATCCGGACTCGGTACTTGTATCCACGCCAGGTCGTATTACGCGTTGTCCAAGAAGAAACGATGCGTGAGACATGAATCTCTCTGGCGTGATACTATATCCTGGTGGTGCTGGATCATTGGCAACCCTTATAAACGAATACCCTGATATTCTCTCTGTGAAATCATCCGAGAATTATAAACTTGTGCGAATACATCCCGTGTAATGTTTCCGATTGCTCGAGATAATATAAAATGGCTGTTTACCGAAAGAACTAGTAGTGTAGATGTAGCCGTGAAGCCTGAGGATTTGTACGCAGGTATTCGCGAGGAAAGCCACGAGAAAGAGGACCACAAACGTCATGATTACCACGAGACTTATATCGCGCTGTAGGAGATGCTTGTGCTTGTTATGAGCCGCTATCTGAAATTGGTAGTAATCCAATGTATTTCAATGAGCAACTACCGATTGCATCGTTTAAATGTTACGGTCAATCAAAGAATAATCATAGGAGAAAGTAAGTTGTACTCGTTAAATAATCATCATAAGATTGTAAGCGACGATACCTGCATAGCAGCCGCACCGAGTAAACCCCATGTGAGGAAGACCTCGTTCGAGGCAGCCACCCATGACTTCCCATTAATAAAGAATTCGCTCCAAACAGTGGCAGGGAAAAATTGAAACGATCCCGGCGGAATAAGTCCGATCAGTTTCGCGCAAAGGACTAACGTGCCAAACACGGGCGCTAGTGTGAAAACGTATACAACTTTTCCGTAAGATCTCAGTCCTAAATTAAAATAGAAATGATCAAAATTAAATCTTTTGCGATGCATTGAACCAAGGTGATGATTTAAGGTCATGTGAAATATAATAGCAATAAAAATTTTCCTCTCTACGCATCATACAAAGATTAACGTTTTCCAACAATTATTTAATTAGATCTTTCAATATTCCTTTTTTTTTATTTTATAAAAATCAATACGTTAAAAAAGAATGTCACAAAAAGCTAGCGAAAGAAACTAGTATAAAAAAATTTTCATGTCCCTTTTTTTTGAAAAGAAAATTCACCTTTACTCAGTGAAACAAATACAATCATCCACACAACGGCTAAATTGAAGGCCACTTGGAACTTCAACGTGACGACACCAGGATTAGTGTCAGTCAAATGATGTCTTTGCAATACAGCACCGCTGAAGTAATCCGGAACAGTCTCGTATAATTTGTACGAAGCGGTGATGTTGTGTGTGAAACGGTCGTCTCGATAGAGAAGAAACGGCTCCGCCCATCGATACTTGTCCTGCTTCGTTATGAATGAATCTCTGCAATCAATGTACCACGCATTTTGTCCTACTTGATCAACACGGCATGACATTTTGATATTGCATCCACCGATAGAGGAGCCTAGAGACTCGAAAGAGTTATTGAGATCATCGCGTTGAGAGCATAAATGTATATTAATTTCACATTGTTTCTAGGACGTGTCTCTAGGGCTTGTGAGTTTCATTATTTCTTTTTGACCTACTAAACTTGGAATATGCAAATTTAAATACAATTATGTTCGTTAAATTTCATCAAAACTTAAAATGACATCGATCAAACTTCAATTAACTTAATCAAAATATTTTCACTATTTTATTAACATAAACATATAGAATTACGCATTAAAATTAATATATATAAACACGAATAAATAGAGTAGATAAAGTAAAGATAGCGTAGATAATTTTTCCGAACGAATGCGAACTTGCTGAATATGGCCATTCAAACTGTTTATAAATCTCATACAAATAACAAATTACGAATCTTGAATCTTGAATTTTGAACGAACCTCACTTAGTTTGGCATTAATTTAATCCTTCTTGTGAAATCATATTTTTATTCTCTCCATTTGCAATCTGAATTTTTCTTGTCCAGTCCCAAATTTTGACTTTTCTACTCTCTAAAACTTTTAAAGTGACTCTGAAGAATAAAATCTAATCTTTTAAAGGCTGAAAATTGAGTTACTCTTTTTTCAAGACTGACTCAATTTTCATATTTTAGAGTAAGATTCCACTCCAAAAAATTTAAAGAGTAGACTTTCAAAATATGTATTAGGTGTTGGAATTAATTCGTAGCGTTTTACAAGTGATGGGAAGTACTTTCATTAATGTATTTTTTAATGCTCATGTGAAATAAATAACATTCTTTCATTAAAAACGCTACGAATTAATTCCAACACCTAATAGAAAAATTTAGAATTATTCTTCATGTCATTTTGCTTGAATATATAAAAGACTACAAATTACCAGATTACAAATGGAAGGTAAAGAGATATATTTCAGATGTATTTTCACATCAAGAATTTACCTGAAGAACACAAACATCCACGATACACCGACTATACTGTAGACACCGATAAATGCCTGCGCGACGAGCAGAGCTATCCCGACACCTTGACAAATCGGAGATATACTCCACATGTCCACGGAACCGGCTGCCAATCTTTGTCCAAGACATACTTGTAGTGTTAACAGCGGGATGCCTAATATGAGGGACAAGATCAGGAACTGTATCATGAAGTTTGCTGTAAAAAGAGAAGTAGACATATAAAAAATAAATTAATAAAATAAATTAAATTAATAAGTAGTATATATATATATTTGTGGCTTTAATAATAGATCCAGTACAAGTAAAATAGCGTCGACAAATGGAAAGATAAAGAAGAATCTTTCATGCGAGAGACGAAGGAAAACGTCTTATGATTGAGAAACGTTGCTATACGTGGACGTGGGTATTCGACCGTTTCTTCAATAAATCGGTCATTATTCTCGCAAATAATCGTGGAACTAATTATTGACATTACGAAAGGCATGCTGCGATATGAATTAATATTAACAGCACGGCGCGGCAATTTTATCGGTTCTTGCTCGCTTCGAAAGGTCTTATTTCGCGTTGGCGCCGCATACGTCATGAGGACTCTACAATTTCGCTGAGAGCCGTATATGACCCAGTAATAAATTCAATTGCCAATGTATGAACTGTGTATAAATTTCGCCAGTCATGAGTAAATACGGATAGCATTTTCTGCGTGCTAAGAACATCGAAATCTGACTACATCGAAACGAAACCTCGGTCTCAGTTTCTCGCTGAAACGTTCCGTGAAAAAAATGCGTGTCAAAAGTCTTCTCATCTCATCTACGATCATCTTACGTCGTGAGAGAGGGAATCCAGTGGAATTTTTTAACAAAATCCTTCGAGATTGCACGAACGTTGTCTTATACTATTAAGTGCGCAACTAAGTTCTCGCTGTTATTTTGATGGCATTTCCATCAAAATAACAGCGAGAACTTAGTTGCGCACCTAATATCTTATGTCAGAGCCTTGCATTACTTCAAGATGCAGCCATCCATAGTAAGTAACAAAAAAAAAAACATAACATACTCTCTAAATTCTTTGGAGTGAAATCTCACTTAAAAGAATGAAAATTGAGCCAGTCTTGAAAAAGAGTGACTCAATTTGAATCTTTAAGACTAAGATGTTATTCAGAGTGACAATTCACTCTAAAAGTTTTAAAGAATATAGGAACTTTCCATTTCTTACGTTGTCTTATGGATGGCTATATGTTAAAATAAAGATTCTAACATGAGATGGCATAAGGCAATGTTGCGGTGGCCCTGATGCGTTTGCGGCATCTTTGTGGCTGACGCACGTGTTATGACGCTCACCTCCAAATTGTATACTAAGAATAGCGAATCTGCTGATGTTAAAGAGTCCCAGAGTGCAGCCGAGACACGCGAAGGTCGAACTGAGGGCGTGAGGCCATTTTCCCAGAGGATTCTCGTCCTCATCATCGTCCTCGCTCCTGTCGTTATGCCTGTTGGCATCTCTCTGTCTCTCGCATATCCTGGAACTGATACCACAAAAGCGTATGATTATTAAAAGTAATCAATTAATTAAAAGTACTTCTGTATCAATATATCTATCTCTGATAAATTGTCTTAATTTATTTTAAAACAGCAACGTAATTTCATATTTAAACAACGAAAATGTGCAAAAGCGCAACCAAATCTTTAATTGACGCAGTAAATTTCATTTAAACTTTGTAAAATTAGCAGATTACAGAGATCGCGAGATATCGTAACACGTCTTCATTTTCGATCATAATCTACGAGCTGATGCTGAAGATTTCTGAGATCATGTTAGTCCGTAGTGAAACTAGGTCGAGTACATTTTATCGCGTGTTACTGTCTTAATACGGAAAGAGTCTTATCGCGTCTTACTATAAACTTATCCAGCTGATCTTTTACAGAGATACCCAGACGGATATACTCAGCGGAGCACCCGTACATACGTAACATCCTCGGCTATGTTCAGGATTCCCATCTAAGTATCACGAAAATATTATTTTATCCTTGTTGTTCACCGAATGTTAAACAAAGATATAAAACGATACCATAGACACTTAGGTGAGAATCTGAGCTTCTACGCAGAAGATCGAGCTAAAATTAGCAAGAGAGAAATCTTTGTATTCCCGGCCTAATCACTGTAACAAGCAATCGCATGAATGGTAGGGGTCCTCGTAAATCCAATAAGGCGATTGCCGATGATACACGAAGGAAATCAACAGTGAATTACGAGCCGCGGACTCTATCGTATACTTAACGTGATTATCCCAACGAGGATTTAAATCACGCACGACGGCGGACACACCCGGTAGATCGCGCGCTAATACCGATAACAGATGGACCATCAGATTGGTTACCGTTATCATAAGATGGAGAGGCAAAATAGAGAGACGGAGCATATCATGATCGTTAGGCGTTAAAGCGAAGATTCCTCCGCTCGAGGAGTTTCCGCCAAGTTTCGTCGGTGCATCATCGAGCCACTCCTCCTCTTCAAGAGTCGTGTGTTTATGTGTAAAATGTAAATAATTTTCCTCTACGTGTGTATTCAATGTAAACTACGTAAACTATATGTTTTACGTATCATTTATGTAAACATCTATGGATCATTGAAATCTATGTTCTTTCTCGTTGCACTAAAGCTTCTATCTTGCTTATATTTTTATTTATCAATATTAAAGTCAGATATATTAACAATCATAAAATTCAATAACTTTTTTCTGTACTGTATTAGCTAATTTTTAATAATTTATACATTTACATTGTTTGCACGTCGTCTAACATGAAAAAGATTTGTGCAAACTTAACGTAAACAATACGTAACATTCCACGTAAAGGTAATCTTGAAATATACGATACAATATGTTCACACTTATTATTAAATATAAACTGATAATTGTTGACTGATTATCAAATCTTTCCGATGATTATCAAACTTATATACGTATACTCGAGAAAAAACGATTTTACTAAAGTATAAAAATTTGGCTGGATATAGATCTCAAAAATAATGTTGTTGGTTTATCAAAATAATTACATAGAAAAATCTCAATCATATTGAATAATGTTGTAAAAAGTTTTGATATTCTAACAATCAGTTTGAGTGTCCTAAATCATTATTTTGATAATCCATCAAAATAATTATTTTTAGATTTGTATCTAAATTTTTAGATAATTCAGTAAAACCATATTTTCTGTGTAAGTTGCGTTTCTCTATTCCTTTGCAATATTATACAAAAAGAAATGTTCATAGAATCATATCTAAATGAAATGTTGCGAAATGTTACGTGTAATCTCTATTTAATATAATTCTATTATTTTTATTTAAATTATAATTTTTGTAGAATTGTAATCTATATATAAAACCTCTCATGGAAATATCGGATTGATGCAAAACGTCAAGATTTGAAGAGCAAAGACTTTTTAATTTTATATATATATATATATATATATATAGTATTTATAATCAAGATATTTTAAATTAATATGTACGTGTTTAATTTTAAACTATTTCTTGTTTCTTGGTAAGCCTTGGTTTTTACTTTGAAAAGATTGAACAAATGGCTCTTAGAATAACCTCAAATTCTATGGACCGCTTCTCTGGAATTTACTGAACCATTGTTGATGATCCGTGCGCTTATTAACGCTATTCTCTTCAAACTTCAATGCACATATAGCTCGGGCAGCAGAATTATGCTCAAGTTTAAATTAATACAACATGACTATCCAAACATTTAAATTTTCCATGTTCTACTCACTTTAAAATGAACTTATTAATAAAATAATAAACGATCACTAGTTAATATACCTACATCAATTTTAACTCAGAAGAAATGAGGACATGCACAATGTATATATAATATCTGACTTATATTTAACCATAAACAGTCTCTTTTCGTAAATAACAAAATCCGACATTTTAATCATCTTAATAATAGCTGTATTATTAAGAATAATCTTTCTTAATCTTTGCAGGTATACTAAAAAAAAGTAATATTTACTACTGTAATCGCATGATAAAATAATTATGATTAAGAGCTCCATTTCTATAGTTATTACTGCAATAATATTGTTTACTAATATTATAACAGTAATAACTATAAAAATAAAGCTCTTAACCACAATTATTTTATCATGAAATTATATTCACAAATATGAAGCTTATATTTCTTATCGCAAGTGTAGATTCTGTCTTAATGACGATGTTATTTGATATCGAACTTCTTGTAAAGCAAAAAAAATAAAAGATAGTCATATACGAGCAAATAATTAGATCACCATCTTATAAATTATTTTATGATACACGGATTGACGGCAATTGTGTTGCAAACTATGAATAAATTTTGGAATTTTGCATCATTGATCGCCCATCGATGTTCGAAAAATGAGAGAAATCACGTGTCGCTAACTGCACGATTATCGCGAATACATGTCAATTATGTGCCAATTATAGCAAGCCTTGACAATAAAAAAACAAATCGCTCGCTGTGTAACAGTTAAGATAACACAAATACTAGAAAAATGTTCTTATCGATTAATTATATCGCGAGCTGTACTATTACTATATATATATATATATATATATATATATATATATATATATATATATATATATAAATCAACACATATAGAAAAAGATATCAGAGATTTACTCTCTTATATATATATATATATACGAAATTGTATCTTAAAGATTCAATACGAATTGTGCATATTTCATGTTGAACAGTTTATGCATCTTCGAATTATTAAATTATTTATGCGAATTAGATACAAAAGAATTCCACTGAATGGAATATTAGTTCAACATTTAAGATCTACAATTCTATTTAGCTACAAAAAATTAATGTTTTAACACGAACGTTGTCTTTACGGACAGTTAACTCTTGACCAATCTTTACGAGCATTGTTTGCAGTATTCCAGGAAAGCTCCGTAAAGATTGTCGGCACGGAAGTGTGTTATCGGCTCGGCATCGTCGACGCAATGCCACAAAGTACCAAGAAACAAGCAGTCATTTTTTTTTTTTAATTGACGTCACTGACATTTCGGGACGCACGAAACGCGAGGTCGGAAGGTCGTTAAAAACGGAGGAAGTGACAAAGGGTGAACGGGTTCAGAGAGATCGATACGGTAACCGCTAATGACCGCGAATCCTGAAACCCCTTAACCGATGCCGCTTGCGATTAGGCGCACGCGAGCCGCCATATATTCTTGACACGATAACCACTCTGGTCTCCTTTCCTCTTTCTCTTCCGCTCGCTCGCTCGCTCACTCGCTTAGACTCAGCTCGACTGTGTGCCCGATTTTGCGTGGGTCAGTCCGATCGATCGAGGCTGACCACTTCGATGAAAATATCCTGCGAAACAGTTACCGAAACAGTAAACCGGTGTCTCGACCCGATTAAAACGACAATAAAAATAAAGCGAAATACACGAATCAAATGACGAAAACACGAAAAAAACGATGTTGCTGAAATATCTAAAAATCGAATTAGACATAGATCGGAAAATAATTTTGAACCATCTGTCTTTAAAATCTATAAAATAGAATTTAATTCTAAAAAGCAAATTCTTACTTTTAAAAATTGATAATTAAGTCGCTCTTTTTAAACAGTGGCTCAATTATCTCTCTTTCTTCGACACTGGCTCAATTATTATTATCCTTTAGAATTAAATTCCATTCTAAAGATTTTAAAAAGATCGAAATAATTATGTTGGAAATCAATTCAAGTATAATGAACAATACTACAAAAAATTTTGATACTCTAGCTTGGGAATTATTTTGATAATTTAACAAAAAAAAAAAATAGAATTTTTCAGATTTGTATTTACCTAAATTTGTAGATATTTCAGCGAAACTGTTTTTTTCGTGTATTTTTCGTGTACGAATCAATGCGATCTTATATTATACATCATCAATTACTATTAATTTTCGCGAATATCTCTTTCTCTGCGAGAACTAATAAAACCTAGATCCGTAAAATGAATTTGCAAAATAATGAGAACGTAAAAATTCTTTGCAATTTCACCATTACGAGAATTTGGCAAATTCATTTTATGGATTTATTGGTTCTCGCGGAGAGAAAGAAATATTATCTCTTAAAATATAATTCAGGATATTTTTAGGCACTTTACTTTTAATTTTTATTTGCTCGTACTTAAACGCCAGTCTAGAAAGTGATGAGTTTCGCTCGACAGGACTAACTCAAAGGTTTTGCCTCAAACAAACATTTAATTATTTAGAAGACGGAAAAATACTTATTGATCGCTCGCGCTTAGTCTTTGATAAAATCTATAAAATTTATCAAGGCAAACATATACGTATTAGGAATCTAATTATGAATAATTTCAGTGACGTTGCCTAGCAAGGCTGAAATACATACGCAGAGAACGAATTAAGCCTTGATCAATTAGAAACGCTGCTTACAAAATCTTAGTATCCGTTTAATTATAGGTCTGTTTTTTTATAGCTGAATTAATATACACTTAAAGTGATAGATTTATGTTTGATATTTGGCAAGAGCGAAAAGAAAAGTTCTAACGCAGCAAAAAACAAACTTATTATCCGTTTAATTATACAAATTTTGATTCAAATGCATTTCATTATAGATTAAATTACATGCAATTATCTGATATGCATTCATATTGAATGTCAAAGCTATTTTTACAAAAAAAAACGTACAATAAAAAGAGATGTAAATTTGACTGTACAATCTGTATAGTTTGAATTAGCTGGTGATACTTAAATTTTTAAACTAGAAAAGTTTTCTATGTAAAAAATAATTTATAATCGGTCAAAAATGCCTCAACAATCGCTACGAAAATGTGTAATAAAAAATAAGGTTTCTATTTAAAAAATTAAAAGTGACCTTCGCCTGATCTTAAAGACATTGTTAGTCGAAGGTCGAGTACTAATATATCCATCTGACATCTAACATATTTTTATATTAATTTATCTAATCTTTTTGTATGTTTTTAATATTATTATTCAACATTTTTCTTTAAAATGTTTCATTTTCAAAATATTTTGTTGTTTTGAAATTTCTTAAACATCCTACGTATGTAACAGACAAATACAATCTACGGAAATACATATGTCAATGGAGATTGAAATACGGAATAACGAAATTTCCGTTTGACGAATTGGAATTCTGTGTATATTCTTATCGCTATCGTTGTTACTTCGCATTGTTTGGAGCTTTAAGCATAAAACGAGGCAGCGATAGCGATAGAAACAGAGGAATACAACATTCGGAAATGCATATAGAAACACAGAATAAGGCAACAGCGATAGATTTTCGACGCATTGGAAATCTGTATCTATCGTCTTATAGCCTACCAATCAGCGTTCAGATTTTTTATTTTGTTTATATACGCTATAATTAAGAAAAAAAAAAAGCAGGATGAATACTACAGTCTATGCAATCAGATTGATTGGTCTTGTCATTTCTTTCATTCTGCGACGAGAGGCGACAATTACCTATGTATCATTTATTTCTATACTATTCTTATCACTGCCTCGCATTATGTCTAGGACTTTATTTTCGATAATTAATAAAATTTTTTCGTCTCGATAGGCAGATATTCTTTTCAAGATTCTTGAATTTTATCTCGAAACGTTCGAGATTATCGATTATCTCTTTTCATTTATATAATATGAGGCAGCACTTTAATTGTAACTGGTATTTATTTTTTTTGGATTTTTCAAGACGAGACGAGAAAAAACAAATGACATATGATAATCTCGAAAATGTTACTTTAAACGAGAGAAAAAAATTCTGAGACTAATTTTCCGAGATTCTTGTATCGAAATTTATCACTAACTAAAATATTCGGCATAAGAGAATTGACATAGCACGGATTATTCCAGCAACATTCCAGCAATATTGTATAACATTGCAAACGTTGCAGCCATATTGCAAGTTTCTGTCATGAGGATATATGTAGCACGTGTAAGATGTCTGGCATTATTAAAAGCACTTTACAAAACACCACAAAGTGTCATTTATAATAGTGAACAGTTATCAATTGAATCGTTGAAGCAGCTGCGCAAACATAAGTGAAGGGAAGAAGGACAGAATAGAATAGTCATAACTGTTAAACTCCAACAGTTCTAGCTTTGTAATTACCAAGAATAAAACGTATATTCATAGGAACCACTTTTTTTTTTCTTTTAATAATCCAAATCATCTCACAAAATATTTCCATTTCTCCCTGTGAATCAGTCTGTACTTTCTAAATTCTTTGAAGTGAAATCTCATTCTAAAGAGTGAAAATTCATGATAAAGAGAGGTAGAATTTTCAGTCTTTAAGAGTGAGATTTTTAAGTGAAGAATACACGCATCTAAATACATATGTTTATAAATCTTACAATCGTACGCTTCAAATGCCTCCGTTATTTTATGAATCTCATGCGTGAATTTCAAGATTAATCGCACAGCTGTAATTTTATAAAGTCTCAGAAAAGAATCGCACCGCGATCGCAGAATACAAACACCCGCGGCGTTTCGCATTTATGCTCGCCGGGCGTATCAGCCAGGCCTATTTATTCAAAAGTAGAGTTGATAAATATTCGTATTTACCATACGATTGAATATTTGCGCAATAAATACGTGTGCACTGTCCTTGGCTGATTCGAAGTTTGACGGGTGCGTGAAGTGTATTTCTGCATCGAGTGCCACGATGAAATAAAGAATTAATGCAAATGCACGTATATTTCCCCGGTGAACTTTGTTGGGAAACCGGATCAAATTATTCGACGGATTATATCACAAAAATGTAGAAAAGTTTTTTTATGAGCTCTGCTATCGCGGGTGATCAAATATTAGAAAAAGTGCTCGGTTTTTGTAATTATGTACGTATGATATATGGATAGCTGGTGATAATATAAGTTTATGATGTTGACATACGTTTTACCAAAGAAATATATCAACGTTTTCTGAACTAAACTACGTCAATATATGTGATATTGCAATAGTCTTATTTAGCACTTCGATAACGCTCATAATTTCTACGACCTGCAATATGATCCTAATTGCAATTAAATTATGAGAGAGAATATGAAAATAAGAGCTTCTTGTAAGAGCAAAATGATGAAAGAGTGAAAGGATGAATCTAACAATAGATATCCTGATGAATCTGACATTCCCTAACTACTATTTTCTTACTAATTATTAGTCGTATATAATAATAATATATATAATAATAATATATCCAACATAAAAACAAATTTTATGTAATATTGAAGAGGAGAGAAGAATGAAACAGAAAGAGAGAGAGAGAGAGAGAGAGAGAGAGAGAGAGAGAGAGGAAAAATGTCAAAACAAGATTGATTGTGAGAAAAAGTATTGAATGTTCTGCACTTTTTGCATTGAAATTTGTCTGAAGTTATATCATTCATTTACTACACGACAGAACTGAAAAAACAAAGTTTTTAAAAATGAAAAGTTTTGAGTTGCATCCATTGTTATTGCAACGATATTATATATAAACGTATTGTTTTTACATATGCATTGACACGCAATAAAAGAAATATTTAACAACTAGCAGAACATCTATCATATTATTTTTATCGTACATACACTGCATATGATTAAACACTTTTATAAATATATGAATATTAACTTTTATAAACATCAACATAGTTGCTATGTTAGATAATATGGCTCGTATTCAGAACGTGCTTACAACGATGTTAGTGCGCATACATACTGTACTTTACCTTGTGTTACATAAAGTAAACAATAAAGTTAACATACTTTATGTTACGCATATTATAGAATTTCAGAGATAAAAGCGCATTTTTATCGATAAAAGTGCGTTCTGAATACGGATCTATAAATCGATATAATTAATTAATTTTTAATTATGATCTGAGAAAAAATGAAATAATACGTTATTAGGAGTTTTGCTCGATCTCATAATCTTCTAGTTAATCTGCGAGAGTCTACTTAATAATCTCAAGAAAAAATGAACTATAAATATGATTAACGTCTATAGCATTGAAAACGTATCTGTTAAAATAACGACTTTGAATACGCACATAAGTCCTTGTGATTTTATTATATAAGCACACGCAAATAAACGTTTCTTAAGCACTCACATAATTCGCGCTGTCGAAAATTACTTATGTAATTTCGCGATTTAAAATAAAATAAAGGAGAAATTATAGAAGATTATAGAAATTATAGAAAAATTGCACTCATAATGATCGTCTATTAAATATATCCTGTTTTATTGCTCAATTAATTTACTTTTATGTTCTTCATATTCTTCTTTGAAGAAACTATTTAATTTTCTACGAACATGTCTGAATAAAACAGTTTAACAATTTTTCGAGTACGCATATTACATAAATCATATTTCTCCCTTTTTCATTTCTCTCTCTTTCTTTCTCTCTCTGTTTCTGTTTCCATTAAATTTTCGCAAAGAACATTACCAAGTTCTCTAGTAGGCTGGTATTTACCGTTATGTGCACACTTGCATTACCTTTGCACAAAGAACTGATAATGTTACAAAGTTTAAATTCGCGAATCGTAACGCACTCATCTCTGTGTCCAAGTCACTCGTAGACAAACTCTAAACAGCAATTTAAACACTTAAAACATGAGGCAAATTAGACTTTAACGATAAATGTACCATCTCCTTAAACTGGCTGATCGAAGTACTCTTCAAGGCATTGAATCCGACAGTCTTGATATACATTAGATATCTCGAGTCGTCTCTTCAATTTAAGAGTTTATTTAAATCATCGGCGGTACAAACGGTTTTCAAGTGGTGAGTTTATTTTATTAACCAATTCTTCGCGGCCGCGAGAAAAAAAATCTAACCGTGTATTGCCAAACGCGATTTCGACTTCGACTTTCTGCCGCAATACGTTATGGATAAGATCTGCGAGAGACGTCGTCACGCGTGGAGATTTGCAACACCAAGACACAGTTGTCATGAGAAAGTTAACATTGTCGCCTCTGCGAGAGACGTCGCGTCTCCATATTATAACAAAGAAGCGTTAATTTCTCGCAGTATACAGCGTTTGCGACACACCGTTTACGACGTGTCGCGAACGTCCACTTTTCTCTCTTCGATTTGTCCGAGTTGGAAAATTAACTCCGAAAGGTTGAAAGATTTCCATGGATAAGGCGAAAGTCGAAGTAGAAACGGAAAGCCAGAAACATCGCGTGAAAGAGACGAAGTATCGCGTGCTCGAGGGGATTCCGATTAATTCTTCGTACTGAAGGAAACATTACATTATCCATGAAGCACCCTTGTCTCTTGTCTGCTTCCTTTATTACTACGATATGAAAAAGCAACTGGCATGTTCGATCTACCCGCAAGTAGCATACCCCACTTACTTGACACACATTACGTTTTTATCTAACGTTGTCTGCCTCCGCGAAATTACATCGTGTCGGCGTCGCCATGTAATTTTTTTCAAGGAGAGGTGCAAGGTCGAGATACGTTCATTTTATGAGATGCCGTTCGGTTTTCTTTATTTTTACTTGTGCACAAAAGCGCACCGTCGGTGAGACGTTCGAAGAATCGTGTTTGTTTCTTTTTTTTTTTTTTTAATTTCATTTATATTTGCTGAAACTTGAAAAATAACTCCACTCTCTCTTTGTTTGTTTAAATTTCTGACCTGGCGCCAAACGACACAGTCATTTTATGTGAATATGTCACGAACGCGAGTGAATACACGTTACAACCTTGACGTAGAATGTCAATAACTTCCGAAAAATTTCACAAGATTTTGCAAGTTAATAAAGGAAGAGATGATTCATCTAAGTAGCCACACATGATCTTTCTTTCCGTTAACCGAACATTCAATTTTGAGTAATGATCTTTCAAAGCTAAACAAAATTCTGGTTAAAAATGAACGAACCTGAAGACTCTAAATACATCAATCCAAATCTGGTTAACTTAAATACATACAGTGAGTGTGGAAAGTATTCGTACAAAAAATTTTATTTAAAAAATAAATTGTTAATTACTTAGCAAGAAATGATTGCCAATTAAATGTCGAATCGACGTCAAATTTATATTGAAATCACTGTATTGATTCGATGACTTTTCTCACTGGATAATATTTACTTTTTAAAAATAAAGTTTTTTTTTCAAAAATATTTTCTCCGTACGAATACTTTTTGCACTCACTATACATTTCCCAACGAAAGAGATAAAGACGAACTAAACTATTTTAATCAAATTTTTTTCTTAGTGCAGAAAAATTAAAACTCGCGTTGCCGGCGGAGGGTTAATTTTCTGTCACGTTTATTAGGATTTAATGAATGTTTGCCGTGCAAACGGGTCGTTCATAGCTCGGATGCATCCTTGCTAATAAACACTCGATGCGGAAACATCGTCGAGTCGTTTTACGTGTAAAACACGCCGGGCAATTCGACGGAGCGCCGCACCTGACGTTACGACGATTTCGACTCGATACGGTTCGTTAAGTCGATGTCGTGGTGCCGGAGAGCATTACACCGGGATGCAACGAGATTGTTGCACGCACAGAGATTGTAAGAGCGAACGTTACATTGCCGCGCGAGAGGAAGCGAGGAATCATCCCGCGGCTTCGCTAGCCGCTCAAGTGTAATCGGACGACCGTAAAACTGTAAGAAAGATACCACGGCGAATGAAATCGTAATCGCCGTCCGTCCAGCCCTCGAACGTGAGTTTGCACCTCGGATCTTTCGAGCAAACAACTCTCGCGGTAATCAATTTCCGTCCACGTCCTTCTCTCACATCCTGCTTATTATCAATTACATGTTCTGACGAACGTTGCTGCGATACTAATTTATTTAGCGCCGAATTGTCAATGACGATTGATAAATAAAGCGGCGCTACGCGCACATACGTTAAAAAGATTCTAATATCGATCTAATCTCTAAAGCGAATTCGGTCACTTAAATTAATACACTAGTGGCTAATATATTATACAAAAATTGCTGTATATGAAATTAGTAAAGTTATATAAAAACATATGAATATTATAAACGATATATTATTATCTATTATTAACCCAGAGGCGAAAAATGCAAACCTTCAACGTTCACTTTAAAATTAAATTCGGGATAAAATTAATTTCGGAGTAAATCCGAGATTTGCAAATTAGTATACTTAAGAATTGTAGATAAAATTATATGTAATATTAAACAATAAAATATAATACTTCTACACAGAGAAAAAGATTTCTTTGGATTTAGTATTCCTATTTATTTGACTACAATTTGTTTCATTGAAATAAATATATGCTTGTACGAAATTCGAGACATCTCTATTGCTTGACAGAAATAACATTATTATTTTGGAGTAATATCTTTCAATTAGATAATATATTATTTGGTTACAATGAATATAAACAATGAAACAAATTATTTATTTGAAAATGGCAAAATATATTGATAGAGATTGTTCCATGCAAATAATCGCTTTTTTAGAATAATCATTACATTTTTTTAGCCGAAAACATAGAAACAATGGCTTATACGATTATAACAACAGGATTAAACGAGCAGTGTTATATGCTATATAATTATGTTTGTGCCATACAGTTTGATCACGCGAATACCGAAGATAGACATTATCTATTCAAACAAATAATGTACTTAAGATAAAGATAACATTATTTCAAATTCAAACACTTATTGATTCAAACATTGGTTTGTTTGGACCAAATTTGTATTTGGATACAATAAAATTTATTAAATCCGAAGAAATTCTTTTTCTCTGTATATTAGAAAAGTTGTACAGTATATATAAGTATCGATATCGAAATATCCAACAATAACTGTCAAGATATTTAACAGAATCTACATGCATTATTTCATTGTCAAAATTAATTATATTATGCCATTTCATTTAGATATTACATATAAAACAATCTGTAACATGTATTAATTAAATTAATGCACTACAGTGTGAGTGATCGCATTAATAAGACAAGTTAGCGTGAAATATTTCGCGCTGGTCCTCCTCCAGGTTGCATATTTATTTATTATTAATCGAGTTAAATTCGAGAATTCCGGTGCTTATTCGTTTATTAATCAATAATTACAATAAACAGGCGCGATTAATTGAAATGTGATGGCATATGTCGCATACACGAAGTGTTTTGATCAAAGCCACGAGTTTACGATTAATTATTCAAACAGAGCGCGATTCAAGCAGGCAAACGAGTTTCACAATCAGGAACTGTATCCTCAAAAAATATCGCATATGAAAATGCATATGTAAATACTATACGTTACGTACATTACAGATTTCCCTAGTGTTTTTGGAAAAAATATTTATGGCCCTAGAATCGAAATAATGAAATATAGAACGTTCACGTATATTTATATTTTTGTAAATATAAAAAAAATACTAAATTTTAATAAATATTTGTTCAAATGGTTCTAAGTAAATATTTACTAAATGTACTCTCTAAATTCTTTAAAGTAGGAATCTGATTCTAAAAAATGAGATTTCATTCTTTATAATAGAATGACACTTCACTTTAAATGTTTTTAGGAGAATAAATATATATTTAATTGATACAAAAAACATTCAACATTTACAAAAACATTAATTTTATTTAACTATAATTTTCACTCTCACTTTCTTATTGAGTAAATATAATATTTATTTACTGTGTAAATAAATGTTTACTTAGTACTATTCCAAAAAGAAAGAAATATATATTAAGATTTAGTAAATTTTTTTCAGTGTATTTTTTGTCTGCGCCGAAAAAATTATATTCTTGAAAAATGTACTTAATATTTCTTCTTAACAGATATAAAAATATTTCCTCTTAAATTAATATATTCCTGATTTGCGAAGGCGATCATCATGTGCGCGCTTTACGCAATTTTTGGTGATGTCCTCCTTAAAATCAACCTTTATCTGAAATACTTTTTTCTAGTATATTGAAAACAGATTTGAGATCATCGTTTAAAATAGGATATTCTATACATTATATTAAGAATATGATAATTTCTCTCTTAAATTAAGAGGATTATTTTGGTGCTTATTTTATATAGAAGAAAATATTACAAACCCAAGTGGGATATTCTTAAGTTAAAAATATAATTTTTTCAGTGTGTGAGTTTTTCGATACCTGACGCGATGCCGACGCTGGCTACAGTAGAAATACTGATGACAGATCGTTGGATCGTGGTTCATCCTCATCGCATGTCACGTTAATGTTATTACACGTTAACGACCGTCGTCCTCTACAGTCATCCGTCAAAATCGATCTTCCTGTCCTAAATCTTATTTGTCTCTCTCGTTCTCTCACTTATCCCTTTTCTTCACGACGCAAAACAAGGAGACGTAACTTCCTCGAGCTAAGTTCGTTCTTCTCCTTCCCTTCACTCGCGGATCGTACAATCTTTTGAAATAGCTCTGATTATCAAAGTACCGCAAGCCACCGCTCGATTAATTTCAAACAACAAGTTCCGCCTTGGAATAAAAGATCATTAATTAATCTCGCTGTTCCTTCCCGACGATTTACTTTTAAGGAGAAGAGATTTCTCAAATAATAGGATCCTTGGGATAACAGCGTTAATTCTCTCTCATTCCTTTTCGAATGTTTCAGTCCAGGAGGTCACTTTTATAAAGGCTCTCCCTCAACTCCTCTCTTTCTCTCTCATGGCGCATTCTTCTCGTTTTGCACGTCGCTTTCCCGTCACCGTCATTACGAAGGGAATTGTAACGTTCGAGGAAAACCGCGCGCGAAATATATACTCTATGGCCATCGGCTGAAGGTTCCACGACGGCTGCTTTAACGAGCCACGGAACAATCGAATTTCGAAACGGTCCGTTTCCGCGGCGTCGGTTCTCTTCTTCGCCGCTATCCTCTTATCCGGCAGCGTGTCCGAAGCGTGAAGTCACGCGCTTAGTTCTTTATTTCGCTCACGCATCCACCTCCTCGCTTTTTTCTTTTCCCGTGACACACAATCGTGTCGCACGCCCGCGACCGGGACACCCGTTATTTTTCACGTCGCGCGTTTGCTGCGACGAACAATGCCGAGGATTACTTAATCCCGGTTAAGCCGATTTGCTGTTTCTCTCGAGAGAGACGACGGTCTTGAAACCGTAATCGTAGATGATTATCGCGCAAGCTCACCTCTTGACACGCGGAGACTTGCCCTTCTGCACCTTTCGAACGTTCACGAGTCGCCGAAGATGATTTTCAGTTTCCTTTTCATTCTATACATCTAACTGGTATCTTAAATAAGGAGAGAAATTCAAGAGTTTTTTTTCTTTTCCATCCAATCAATTCGCCAAGTAATTTTCGGCTGTTGTTAATTTCGTTACTGCAAAGTTATATTTTTATCTTGATCCAATGTTCAGAGACACGTGAACACATTAAATAAAATTAATGCTATTTTTGTATTGCTGGAGGCTAACCCCATCAAAGGTCACCTTGTCAAAATCTGGAGGCAAGGAACTGTTACGCTTTGAAGAAACTCGGTAGATTATCTGCTCACTACAATCTTTTCTTCTTTCGTCTAACACATGAGCAATTTACAACACGTATCGGATTGCCTTTACTTATAGTCCGGAAAAGTTTCGGTTTCGATCCTCTCGATCTTCCGGCCACTCGCGGTCACTTTGCGAGTTTACTTGCGACGCAAACTTTGCCGGTTAATCGATACGCGGATGTACTATACACACCGCAATGCGGTCACGTCGGACACGTCGAATTGCAAAATCATCTACAAAGTGAAGAACGGGAGACTCGGAGCTGCGAAAACTCGGCCTCGGCGAGGGAATCCGATCTGGCGTTTATTCGGCGAATATCTCTCGTCGAGAAATAAAGAAGCATGTCGAATCGAGTCGTACGTCATCGTCGATAAATGAAGTTCGCATTTACTCGAAGTTGTAATCTGTGAACGTCAGCGAAGATACTTGATAATCCGAGAAACAAAGAGCTGCCTTTTATTTCAGAAAAATAAGATTCCCGATGACGCAGACGAATCATCCGCATCCTCATCACTTGACGTATAATTATTTGTTTTTCTGTGATGCAGCAAATTCACACATTGTCAGAGGTGTCTTTGCATATCGATGAATCTTTTTTTCATCCGCGTTACGTTTTTCCTCGAATCGTTTTTTCTTTCTCGAATTCAGAAGAATAGTCTGAACAGTTTACGTCATTACAGTTAGACCGTTATTTATTTCCTCGTTATTTATTTCGTTGTAAACGACGAAAGGTTTGCTTCCACAACAAAGCTAATCAATTACGCTTTATACATAATTCCCCGGTTGTACTTGTCTCCAATGATGTTTCCGCGTTGGCGACGAGCACTTAACTGACGCTCTCGCGCGACAGTATTACGATCATCCTTAATTCACTGTGCATATTACCCTTCCAAGTCTTAGCTTCTGTGTATTTAAGTCCACGCTCTTCTTCCCTCCTCGAACGAAGGACAGTTCCTTAATAATTAGGTATTGGCAAGACGCGACGATCCCCGTCCGTTTCTCGCATCGCAAACGGCGACGAAAGAACACGACGTGGACTTTAACGAATGTACTAGAAATTCGTAAGAATCGTCTTAATCGAACGTTTACCAAAATTACTTTTCACTGTCATCTTCTTTCAGAGGAGAATAAGAGCGCAAGACTAACTCACTGAGTCTACCTCCGAACGAAGGGAAGAAGCGCTTTCGTCCTTGGCACCTCGACAGAGTTCCAGTCCTTCTCAATGAGAACTCACTTTGCGAGATCCAGGTTGACGCCGGGAAAAGTATCGCCACAACTGTGATAAGTCTCGTACCGGCTCACGGCGAGCGACAAACTGTCAAGGGCGAGCCGCTACGCGCGCACGGCACCGCTTCACTGCGCGCACCGGAAAACGCGATGGGTCTTCGCCCGCCGTGGCTGACCACGTTACGTGCGCGAGCGAGGAAGCCTTGAAGGTGGTCGGTATTCGTTCTCGGTGGGATAGTGTGTAACTGCTGGAGACTCAACGCGAACGGGCCGCCCGAACTTCTTTGCGCCGAATAACTGTATTCTCGACGAGTGTTTCGCACGATACATACACATGTGCGCGTGTATACGACTTAAGGTGATCAAGTCTTTGCGAAGAGAAACAGGGACACATTTAAAAAAAATTCAATATTATCCTAAGTAAATTTTTAGAAAAATATTTTTTTTAATAATGAAATAAGAGAATATAACTGTATTATATTTGTAAATAATAATACTTAATGTATAACATCGCTCGAGACATCGTAAAAGTTACATTAAGTTACGAGAGATCTCTCTGCACATTTTATGTCTTTAAATTACACTTTTCCACTCTGAATGTATTTTATAAATAAAAAGAAAAATTTTTTTTAAATAAAAAAAATTAGTTTTTCACACGTTAGTTGAAAATTATATTATATGTATTTATTATTTATATTTTTTTTACATTTTTATTTCACTCTTATTATTTTCACTTAAAAAAAAAAAGATAAGACAATTTATAATCGTGTAATCCTTAATTTGAGGCAAAATTTAGGACGCATTGTAAAGTGGGGCAAAGGTTCAAAATTTGGGACGATTCCTCCTAGTTGAATAGTTAATTATCTTATGTGTACGCGCGAGAGCGGAAGCAATCGACCGACACACAATTCGCAACAGGTATTAACGATGCGGTATATAATCACGAGTACTTGATTGCTTTGAGTCTTACAAAAAAGATATTGAAAGGTTAATGACTTGGAAGATTGGTAATTAGCTGATATCCAAATGTTCTAGCTCCTGTCGAGTCTACTCGTGTCTACTGTTGTTCTGAAAGGTAAGCACCACGAGCAACGACAATATATCGACACTTGGCATCGTAACGAGTACTCAAATTAATTTTAATGTCACTCTTAATGTCTCTCACTAGTAAATAAACGTATGCAAGTGTTAATACAGAATTGAATAGAACCATATTACTTTTCTATTCAAAAATACGCCAACCAATCGGGAAGTAGAAATCTATCCTTTTTGCTTGACTTGTTGGCTGCAGGAATCATCTTGTAGCCAACTGCACTGTGTTTCATTGGATATCCTCTGATAAATACGCATCTGACATGTGCTTGACGGTTTAATAAATCGTCCTCTCTTGTGGTATAAATACAACTTTGATATTACTTGTATAAGAAGTTATTACGAGCTATGCTAAAAATGTATTAAAAATAAAAATAATATAGTTGCTAGAATGGCAATATTAGACTAATATATTAGGTGTTGGAATTAATTCGTAGCGTTTTTAATGAAAGAATGTTATTTATTTCACATGAGCATTAAAAAATACATTAATGAAAGTACTTCCCATCACTTGTAAAACGCTACGAATTAATTCCAACACCTAATACAATTTAGCATAAATATATGAATTATTCATAAAGAATATTACATAAAATATCAGAATGGTCAGATGATATCCTTCCACTTTGGACAATATCTCTCGCTACATATTTCATGGGTCGCCTTGGGGACCGCGTAAAACATTCAACAAAGTATATAAGAGTGACTTACGTAAAGTCAATAACAAGTAATAACAAACCAATAATTCGAAAAATGGAAGATACGGAAAACATTTCAAGTAAAAGTGGAAAAGTTTCGAGGGAGACGTATTCTGATTACGTTGTTTTTTTTTATCTAGATGGAGTCAAAAGGATCACATTCATTTTTTTTTTATGAAATAATATGATTCCTCTAATTATTCTGAAAATATCGGTTAGATAAAAAACTAATAATTTACAAGATATTTAACATTTCGTATCAATATATGTCAGAATAAAGTATAAAATATTTCATAAACTATTTTTCTTTCAACTAAATGACAGCTAAATGACGATTACATACGTTAAATGTGATAATCTGAGAGACTCCCTTACTGCACTGATTATCTACTTTGATTTACGACTACTTGAATTGTACTAAGGAAGTTGTATTATACGAAACTAACAAGATGTCTCGAATTATTTATCAAGAGATTTTATTATACTAGACTGCTGAAGATGGCTTGAATTAAGCCGAAATGTTCGATATTTGTTATATATATAAATATGTAGTACTGAAAATATATGTTATTAAAAATATATATAATCGTTCCAATTACTGCGAATTTAGGCTTTTAATTGCTCGTTTTTTTATTTATTATTATTTTTCTTTCGATATCTCTATCTTATACTTTTACATGATACAGAATAATTTGAAGAATCATCGGTTTCTGAGGAAATGTTTCTCTCTATATTTTTCTAGTTATTGGCTTATCACACTTTATCTGTTCTGTATACACAACTGGACCAACCTTATATAAACATATATATATCAAGTGTTTCAGATCACCCGTATCACCTTTTTAGCTTTATTTTTGGATAAGGTCCAATTGAAAAAGTGTTCAGACAAAAGTTGTAGGATTTAAAAAGATCTATTTGTTCATTCTTAGTTTTTAAAATGGAAATCCCCATTGAAAATATCTGAAACACCAGGCATATTATTGTACCACAGTATTGTTTCGATGCGATACATGCGTCAGCCACGGTATTGTTTGGTGATTGCCGGATGCATGACATGTAGTGCAGGCGGACAAGATGCATAAAGAACGAAACGAATATGGGTGGAAACTGAAACCGGAAGGAATCGAACGAGAAAAAGAGATGACCACGTTTTATTTAGGAACATGGTCGAAAAGGTTGATGCGTTTCAAAGTTTGATATGTTTCAAAGTTGCGAAAGTCACGTTTCGCCAGCATATGCGATCGAGACGTACGATTGTCTCCAAATTGCTTGAAGAAACGAAGGTGCTTTGATCAATTTTGATGTTTGAAATATTTATTCAACATACCGACGTTTCTTTAATTAACGAAAAAAAAATCGCTCGGTGATTAAGTGGCTCTGATATGCATCCCATAAAAAAAAAATCTAATGATTGATTTCAAATGTAATAAATAATAATGTATTAAGTTAAGACCGTATTAGGTTAAGACTAATTATTTTTTCTGTTTTTATCAGATCACGTATCAACATCAAATAAAATCACTAGTAAATGTTTATTCACATTTACAGTAAACATTTTGTGAAAGATGACGTTTCAACACAATTATTTTCACAAAGGAAACGTTGCATAGATTCATACAACAGCATAAAATAGAAATAGCAATAAAAGGAAACAACAATAAATAAAACAGCATAATAATGAACATAATAATAAGAAAACACTTATTCTTGTTCTCTATGTTCTAAATAGTGCCAAATGCTTAAAATTGAAGCAATCTTAGCAAACTTTTTTTAATGTGCGTTGAAATGTCATCTTTCATAATATATTTCAAAAGATTTACTAATAAACATGAATAAATATTTATTAATGACATAATTCGATGTCAACCGCGCCGTCGCTTAAAAACACGGAAATTGGCCAACGCAATATATCGTGATTGAACTCATCTGCTTCTTATTTTGCAAGAGAATTAGAACTTTTAGACATATCAAAAAAATTAAAATTCGCAAATTGTAATGGTATTGCGTCGCACGTCACAAAAAGATTGACTCACGTGTTTATTTTGCGGCGGAATAATTCTCTTCCTCTCGTACGAGATAAATTAGTTTGTTGATTGCCGTGACGTAAGAGAGAAACGTCGGCGTGTTGAATAAATATTTCGACAGGACCGATCGCGAATCAAAATTCGACCGCAAGTTTGAAATACAAGGAGCTCGACAAGGAGATCGAGGGTATGTTCCGTGCGAGAATCTGAGATTTCTCTAAGATTTATGTAAATACTTAAAGGTGAATGCCTCTCGATTCGTCTCGTCTCGCGGCTCCGCGCGTTGTTCTCTTTCTCACAATGTCGATTGCGACACGTCGGCGCAGCTGCGACTGCAGCCACGGTATCAGGATAGTAGCCGAGCCGAGAAGCGGCAAGATGCATAGGCGATGCAAGTGCATAGGCGACTTTCTCGCCCTCGTCGCACGATGCAACGCTCGGCATGTAAATGGCGAAGATATATGGAAGATATTTCAAAAAGGAATGAGGGATAAAAAAGATAATGTAAAACCGTGAGGTATAAAAAGAACTGACGGTACCAATAAGCCTCGAGATAATAACTGCAGCAAGCAACCGATTGCAGAATTGTTGTTATTATGTCATTATGAGAAATTCGCAATTTTCCAAGTTTGTCCCTTTTTCTTTTTTTTTTTATCGGAAGATAATCGTGCGATGATTAGCATAAATACTGGTCGATACTGGTCGCGCATTTTCAAGGTTCCAACGTACCGAAATGCTCGATCAATCGATAATGACCGTTGCATAAGTGATTATCAATTTTTCCGTCGGACCGTCGGATGCAGCGGGTCGTGTAACCGGTTAGACGAGTGCAGCTGTGCACCGGCTGCGTTATCGGACACACGTCGTCCTCGTCGTCAATGTTACGGACCGTGAATGGTAAGTGTGGAAAATGCAGGCGAATCGCAAGTGCTGGATCCGGTATAACGACAACGGTCGCTGGGACAACACAGTCGAGAGATTCGTAGAGATTACTCCTCGCAAAATAGTCCGTTGAATGACGATGGCAGGATAACGAAGTATCAACCGTAACGGGTCGACGAGTCCGTTATAAACTAACAGTTGGCAAGCAGAATAGACTAGATTCGTCAGTATGTACGGCTTTGTTGAGCAACGTCACTTCCTGACATTTATTTTCATGAATCGGCGACGCGTTTAAACGTCTCGCTGAGATAAAATAGAATGTAATTACAATACAGTTATAAGTAATATATATTTCATACTGAAACTAGAAAGCTGTATTGGCAATTGTGTTTTTTACCTTCTGCATCCGCAGAGATAATTTTACGCTATGAAAAAAAAAAAAGGAGAAGTTTATGAAATTACTACTATTATTAATACTAAAAATAATTTTTATTATGAAAAAATCTTATGAAATAATTATTATAGTTTAATTAATTAGGGATAAATTAAATTATTTTTCTTTAAATAAGTATTTTGTTCATCCTTTTGTTATATTTATTATATAATTGATAACATAATTGAATAAAAAAAAAAATAAAGAGTCTAGTTATTTCTCGTAGTTTTCAGGATGTTGAATACGAATACGATTCCCAATTAAATACTTTATCTACTAGCCAGCACAAAAAATTCAAAGCACGTGAAAACTTTGTAATTTTAATTGTAAAGTTCTCACAATTGTGAGATAGCAATTTATATTCGTATTCAACAAAAAGTTATAAAAATGACTCTCATTCTGGTATCTATCTGGTATTTAAAAATCATTTTTTGTCGAACTGTGTAACCAAACGCATATTTTAATTTCGTTTTTGCTTATTCATTATTTTTTGTTGGTTATACGATTTTGATGTCATTTTGATCGTGACAAGATTTATTGCGTTTGTAGTAGTAAATTTAGTATGAGGGTACTTAAACGAATTTGGACAAGTTTGCCGAAGATGTTAACAGACTCTGTGATGAGAAAATTGGGTTTCCCTATGGAATTTCCGAACTGCCCTGAAAGTTCCGTAGGTAATCAGTTCATCCGATAAACTCATAGTAAAGTAATTGACATAGAGTCTTCTAAGTTTTTTTGCAGTCACGGTAGTTTTTTTTTTTTTAAATAAAGAACACATCAATAGCTTAACTTACTTAAATGATATCTAAATGGAAGTTTTTCAACAAGGGACACAAATGTACACAGACAAAAAAGCTGAATTGAGACTTGTGAGTCAAATATAACTATTTATAGAAAAGATAAAAAATTTTAGTGTACCGTAAACATTTAACAGCCTTGTTTAAACAACAAACAACTACACAGTGCTCCTGTGTTTAATTGCGTTTCCTACCTGAAAAATTCCCCAAGTCCACAATTTAATTGAACAGTCAATTATTTTTCGTCAGACAGTAACCACGATGTATGATTTCATTTAACTTTATCTCAGTTTTAAATTGTCTGAAATAAATTTTAATTTAGTTTAATTAATTCGTCAGTTGACCTGGTTATTTCAATCGTAAGTTTTGCATGTGTCCCGCGCGTAATTATATATTCGCTCACGTGCAACATGCGAATGCCGGCCGCGGCGCAACGAAGGAACGTAAATGCACAATAATCTCGTATACGTGATACCCGCATAAGCGGGGAATTGGGAGTGTAGAAATGCGACACTGCCGCTCTTCGAGTCGGTCGAATCTCAAGTCTTTGTTTTGTAAGTGGAGATAGTAATATGCGAACGAAAGCATTGTCATTCATTCTCGCTGAAACACCAGACGATGATTGCGTGCGACGGTGTGCATTCGACCTCGATGACGCAACGTTCCCAAATAAACAAAGAAGCGTACATGAGTATCATCTTATTCTTGTTATGAATATTGCGCAATCAAGGTGAAAACATTGTCGCAATGCTGACGGATACATCGTATGTTTACGGATACGCCATGTTGAGAGTTAGAAGTTAAATAAGTGCAGAGTTGTGCAAAAAGTTCACCAAAAAGTTAATTGCAATCGCAAATCGCCGATGTCCCGTTACTCTGCGTTGGTTTTCGTTGGTAATCGTATACATAATAAAAATGTAATCTTGTTGAGAGTTTCCAATTTCCGGAAGCAGTTCCGACAAATATCGCTCCGATAAGTCTTTTTTCTGTTTGCAAAATAAACGATAAATTCGAATGTACATATTTAGATCTGATAGTTACGGGAAGGTACACATTTTCATACTTTCTATCGACTTTCGATTTCTGGAGTGTCTCTTCTTCCTTTTTCCTTTTTAATAGCTTCCGAATCCGGCTTTGATAATCCGATCAATAACTGATAAGTCGAATTAATCCGTAAGAGAAACATTTATTTAATTGTGATGCTAAATAAAACATATCGGATCCATGTGATTTACTAAAGTTTTTTTTTTTAATAGTTTTATTTTCTTTAAGAATTTTTCGAGTTCAATTATACGTATATTTCTCCTTATAACATAATCAGTGAAATTTTTACTCTTCATCCATAACTATATCAGTTTTCGAACTTTAAATTTTTGTACCACTCTGAACTGTAAAAAAAAACTCTTAATTTGCGAAAGCTTTAAAATACTATTTTTTAAATTATCCTCAAGACCTGATGTTCCATTTACAGATTAAATAAGTATGAAATATGTAATCGGAAAATGTTAAATGTATAAGTCCAAAAGTTAGTTTCATCAGAAACTTTGAAAAAAATTTCGTCCACATTCGACGACTCTTCTGATGTAACTCCGAGTTGCTCCGACTGTCTCATGAAAAACTTAAACGATATACAATCGAGTCTCGCAAAGCACGAGACATACCGTTTTAAAGAAACGCATCACGCGCAAGTTACCGGCGCGCCGATTCGATCCGCTAAATCACGCGTATCTCATCTTCCCGGCGAGATGCCACTCATACGACTTTAACGGTATTTTCGTGATTGCATCCTGCAGCTCTAATAGGATTTGTGCGCGGAAATCACAGCTACATCGGCTGCGCCAAGAACTGCCGTTTTAATTCTCTCTCGACGCTGTTAACTACCTGGAGATGGATTTTACCTGGAAATCTGGAGACGCGCCACGGTCGTGTCTAAGCATGGCGTGAGACAATAGATTCGGACGCATTTTAAAATAAAATGTAGTCTTCAATTGGATCGAGCCAATACGAGGGCAAGGTGAAAAGTAACCGACCTCAACATGAAAACATGAACTATGTACAAAGTTTTTAGTTAAGTACCAAGTGTTATATATCAAATTACTCGTATTAAAAATATCTATAATTTATTATTTCTATAATTTATTATTTCTATAATTAAATCTATAATTAGTCAGTTAAATCTATAATTTATTATTTCTATAATTTATAGATATTTATAGATATTTTATAAAATATCTATAATTTATATTATCTATAAAATATCTATAATTTATATTAGCTGTGAATTGTTTAGCAAAGTGGTCAAAGGAGAAATTATAGATATTTTCAATGCGAGTAATTTGATATATAACACTTGGTACTTAACTAAAAACTTTGTACATAGTTCATGTTTTCATGAGGTCGGTTACTTTTCACCTTGCCCTCGTACAGACAAATGCTTACAAGCGATGGATAAAATTTTGTCTCTTTCTGTTGAGCCTTTAATGTTAAAGAAACATCCCCTGATATTGTTGAAACAGTGATAAGGATAAGTAATATCCCTTCGATTTTTTTAATAACTTTATAATATTAAATTATAGTAATTTTGTTTTTACTTTCATTGTACAGAAGTGTCCCGAAAAGGACATAACAAGTAAATATAACAAGAGATATAGCAAGTTTGAAGTAGTATCATTCTCAATCCTATTGTTCGTGGCCAAACATGGTGATTTCTTTCATATGCTTGTGATGTGCACGCTGGTTATACACAGTCATATGGAACCTACAATTTAATCGTTCGACTTCGAACGATTTATTACAGAAGTGCTCTTAGCAAGAGGATATTCTTGGTGATTTGTCATTGCCTTCCGAGAGAAACTACAAGAGTTCGAAAACATTTTTCGGTTCTACCTGGGATCGAAGTATCAAAACCCGGGATCTCTGGCATAGCAGTCTCGTGCGTTGCCTGCTACGCTACTCAATTGAGGTAAAACAAAAAATGAAAATATACTTATATAAATTCACTTTTACTCTATATTTCATGTAATAAAAAGTCTATATCAACTTAAAAATATACAGGCTATGTTTACGATACCTGAAGATCAATCATTTTGGCAATCATTTTCCGATCAAGTAGTTGGTTTCAAAAAAATTAACAAAAGATGTGCCTAAAGAAAAGATATTTTCATTGACGTCATCCGACCCTTCTTGTTCAGATAATTTTGCTATTTTATATTAAATGAATAGTGAGCGATATTGATTCGTAAGTTTTTTTAAAATAGTTTCTTTAAAATTGTTAGAAAAAATAATTAGATATTAATATCGAGATTAAAAAATATATTTTGTATTTTGATATGTATTTATTATAAATATTGATATGTGGATACAAGTATATTGAAGGATTTACCTGCAGATGATAGTGGTAATCAATTAGATTCAGATGTGATTCAATCAGAGTCAATAGTGAAACGAGAGGCATAGTATGAAACTGAAACTGAAGCGGAAACGGAACCAAAAATAAATACAGAAACCGAATCAATAGCACAAACAATAGTGGAAGCAGAGTCAGAATCAGAGATGCTGAAAGGGAACTAAAAGCAGGAGCAGAACTGCCTATTAAAATTGAGAGTCCTAAAGATGAAACAGTAAATTTGCCGTTTCATCTTATTTAAAAAAAAAAGTAACATATGTAACACTTTTTTTTATCTAATAATATAAACTTCTGCTTATTTTCTTTGTATATTACGATACTATAAAAAAAGCATTCATAAAAAGTTTTGACTAGTATAATTTTTTATGATCCTTTTTCTGTTTCATATGTGGCAAAGTATTGTTTAAAATTGCATTCTTATAGATGTGACTTCTGCAATAATTACGGGAAGAATAATAAAATTCGGTAAAATTTAATCGATTTAACTTCTTATTATGCCTGTCCCCGAGAAAAATACAAAATATTTAAAAATATATGTTAGCATATGTTTTAACTGATCAAATTGTCTGCTTTTTGAAATTCGTATAGAATAAATATATAAATTATAATAAAAAAAAACAGAGTTAGCTTATAAAAATTTATAGTTATAATAAAAAAAACAGAGTTGACCTATAAAAATTTGAATATTTACTTAATTTAAATCTGGTCCCTGTCTTCTTTAAAATAGTTGTCTTTTACATTTATACTTGTATATAAATGTTCTCGTAAAAAAAATTTTAATCTGTTCTCTTTTTTTAAAAGATCATGTCTTTTGAGTGTTTCTGTAAGCTTGATAATTTTTACATAAAAACGACTGGACAAAATGGAAAATTTTCTTCTTACTTTAACCTGTCATGTATCCAAAAAAAACTTGTGAAAATTTTCGACTTTCTAAAGTGAAGGCTTAAAGTTTTTCCTACAAAATCGTTTTTTTTTTTAACATTCCTGAGATATTTTGTTAGAATATCGCGGATTAAATAAAAGAAGCATTTTGATCATAACCCCATTACAAATCATCTGCAATTAAGAAAAACAAATTCTTAAAGCTGAAACTTTGTTTTGACTCTGAGTGATATTGCTATTTTTTTTAAACGTGTAAACGTAATATAAATAAATAGTGCTACGAATTTTTGTTCCGATCTATTTGTTATTACTATTATAACGTTATTATACTCGGATGCAGAGTAGATATTTTATAATTATTCAATTTCGTAGCAGAACTACGCATTTAATGTTAAAGGTTGCCTGGTTTTGAATTCTAACAAGTAGGTATGTTTCGTACGGTACACGCATGAATTAAACAAGTAATACGGATCATCCGTAATTAAATACCTATTTGTGAATTTGTGCACTTAGAGCTTGTACCATTAAATCGCATCAATAATTTAATTCCTGCACAGGTATATAAACGTAACGCAACGAAAATTGTATTATCTTGAGATATAATTATCGTGATCGTCTGGTATGATATATAAAAAAATATATGAAATATCCGTTTTATTAAAATGTTATATAACGTTTCGTATCCTGAAGTATAAAGAATAAACATAAATTCAAGGTATGTACACCTACACGCAATCATATTACGCAAAAAAAAAGAATCTGAGTGCTGTACTTCAATTCTGTAACTGTTAACGATAATTTAGTGTGTTATTGTATAGATATTATATATGGTAAAAAAGCTGCGCAGCAACAATTACAGCATAGCGATACCGAACTGTCGTTAAGAATTATAGTATCGGAATATAGAATGGTCACGCATAAATATTTACGTTTCGGACACTTGTAGAAACATTTACATTTACAAGTTTGCGATAAGGCATGAGTGTAGCCAAGAGGTACAAGAGAGCGCCCTCCCTCTTAAAGAACTCTTATAGAAAACCTTAAAGAAGAATAAAAATAATTAAAACCACTTAAACTATGCATATAAGTATACATGATAAGTACTCACAAAAAATTAATTTTGAAAAAGATTAAAAAATTGGAGGTGAAAATTATAGAAAGATTTTCTGAGAATCCAAGACGTTGGGCTAGTTGTAAATTTAATTTACATTTTAATTTTTAATTTCAATTTTAATTTTTTACTTTTTCTAACTCGAAGAAAATCAGTTTTGTCGTTAAAATCAATTTTAAGAGAAAAATAAAGTGAATTAGTAAATTAAATATGTGTGATTTTGTGATTTTTACCTGCTAGTAATTAATTAAAAATAATAATATAAAACAAAACAAATCCAATAGTCCACATCACTCGACTATTCATCCCTCTTAAACAAAATCCTAGCTACGCCCATGCAAAATAATTTTTTCGTGCTCATCGGAGTTTCACAATCCGCAAAGTCGGACAGTGTTTCTCGTCACGTATGCAATACGAATATATCACAATTTCGTGAGGGCACGACCGCGCCGGAGGAAGATTGTGCGTAGGAAGGCGAACCGGAGCCACGCATTTTGACCACCGAGTGAGGAACGCGAGAGAGAGAGAGAGAGAGAGAGAGAGAGAGAGAGAGAAAGACTGAACGAAGAAATGCAGACGCCCATATCCAGCAAGTTGGCGCTGCATTTATTGTGCAGATTATACGCGGGTGTGAGAGCGAGAAATTCTACGGCTAAAAGGCAAATGCGCTCGATCGTGAAAAATCCACCTTGTTCGTATAAACAATGAATTTTTCCTCCGCTTTCATCCGCGAGTTGCATTTCTCGATCCCGTTAATCGCACCTACTCGATAATACCATTTCTTATTGACGCGAAAACATTATTCAAAGGACATTGTATTATACGTTCGCATTGAACAATCGATTAAAAGGGTCTAGACAAAATATTACCAGATTCCCTGAAGGAATTTTGGTTACAAATTTAGGGGCTTATTCTGTAACTCTTAATGACGGTATCGTTACATTATCATTGCGCAGATTTTGTATACAGTTGCTTTAAGTGGCCGTAAGCAGTAGACCTTAAGAATATGAGTTGAATATAAGAAAAATAATCAATTGTGATTCATTACAGCTATAATTTCTTATAACTTACGACTTAAAGGCCTCTTAAAGGAAGATTGTGGACCGAGCATAAGAGTTACAGAATAGGCCCTTTAATTCGCTGCACGATTGTCACCAAATTCATCAGCTGCTACTTCCGTAATATATTAATTCATTTGAACGTTTCGTACATCCCTTATTTGCTATTCGCGAGGCGTATTACAGCCACGGGAATATACGTGTTTGTTACTACATGTAATAATTATGGTGCATTGCACGTGTGCAATTACGGGAGATTAACGCGGTGTATGTCGCCGTATGCCTTCGCGATGTAACGCGGTTAGAAAATCGTACATGCCGAATTATCTTCCGAGAAAGGTTCTGTGACACGGCACGATTAAGATTCTTGTGACATCCTCGCGGAAACAAAGAGGCAATGGCGGATTTAAGCCTGCGTGACTCCGAACTGCAGCACGAATAAGACTTCCTTCTTCGTCGAATAATGACGCGAATGTTGAAGACATGTTGAAAGCGATAATTTTGCGTTATTAAAAAATAATGTAATTAACATAAATATTATGTCATAGCCAGTAACGACTGGTTAATAAATGTTCGGTGCTTTCCATCACGAATCGACACAAACATCATTCTATTTTTTTGAGATATCAAGCCAGATTCTCTCTAAAAGAATTAAATCTAATTTTATATGTTAATGTAAATTCAGCGGTGTAAAGAGATAACACTGAACTAGATGTAAATTCGCGTTATATGCAGTCACGAAAAGACGAAAAGACGACTGAATGAATGACTCACGTAGAATCTTAAAGCTGTCACGTCCGAGAAAGGAAGTCGACAGGATCGACACCACTTCTCTGCCTAACTATCTGATTCATCTGAACGTTAGGCAAGGTTTGCACCATCCATATGAAAAAACAATTTCAAAACTCCTCCGTGGCGCTTTACAAAAATTTAAATTGAAAGAATTCTGAATGAGAGATAATCGAAAGCGTCCAAAGAAAAGTTAAACAAAGAAAAGTGCGTGCGACGGAGACGCCATTGTTTACAGTTGTTACGAACTCTTATCATTTTCTAGAATACGATCACGCACGCACGTCGGTAATTATGAGGTTGGTCTGAGGGAAGAATATGAAAGAATCGAGATAATAACGTACGCTTTCCATTGTCCTGCACTCATAAAATTTTACCGTTACGAAAAAGATCCAAAGCGGCAAGAGTAAACGTATTACAATTTCCTTTGTTAAATTATTAAGCAATATTCTTCGAAAAGAATTAAATTGTCTCAGAAACAAAAGACACGTGAGATTTGGGCTATTTTTTTATAATGACAGTTGCAATGCGAGACTTGCGGTTTTTCTCGTATAGCGGCGAAAGGAGCGTCTTTCGTTAAAATACGATTTTATCTGGGAGAAGGCCAGGGGTTTCTAAAATCATGAAAAGTAACGCTTAGCTTCTTCGGTCACGCTCTAATTATTTCTTACTACGGCCACGTGCAACTGTGCAGGACGTTTCTCGCACAGCCGAGGCACATCGATTACACTTGGCGCGACTGACGAAGAAACACGAAGAACACGAAAGCCTGAAAGGAGAGGAATAACACGCTCGAGCTCCGATAGTTATCGCTTTTTAAATACGCTTTGGGTGCGCGTGTGACGAGCGTTTCTAGACGTAAGAGAGTGCTTTAAGAATAAATTCTCTCGATGAGTACGGAATCGATACTTGAACGCAGTATTACTATATTGTAGCGATTAATAATGATCAAGCCTAGAGAAAGCGACAATTATTTTACTCTCGTTAATTTTTTCACGTCCATAATTACACGACTTAAATTATTATTATCTAAATTTGCGTCATAATCGTAACTAAAGTAATTTGTTCGATTTGGTACGTAAAAGGTGGTCAGATTTAACAGCGAACTCGCGTGCTTGCGAGGATATCTCGTGAGATGTACGTTGGTCCGCAGACGTGCGTTCAACTCACCTAACCGGTACATTCTCGTCCGGTGATTCCATCAGACCGGCTTGGCAAACGCATTTATGAGTTTGAACGTTCCCATAGTAACATGTAAACGTCCCAAAGAGAAGCTCGTTCGCGTTCAAACAACACGCGGCCTGTCGGACTTCAGTAATTGGTTCGAAACAACTGTTGACTTCTGACCGGCTGTTTGACGAAAGTACGTCACTTGCGCTCGCATTTACACGATCAGTAATCTGTAATTTGCTATTACAATCAAGTATACAAATGACTTTATTTCAAAAAAATAAAAAATAACTTTTGGAAATACTCAGGGTCAGTCAGTAAGTCTTCAATTTTATTATACATGATTATCAGTGATTTTGTGCATCATATAATATGTCTAAATATTTATTTTTTTATTACAATTCTAATACAGACTTTATACGATCAATTTTTACAATCTTACGCGATTAGTATTATTAACAGTGATTCAGCTTAGCTTTATGTATATAATTGTGCAATTGTTGACGGAAATTATGTTGACAATTATGTTGCTCTTTTTTATGGATCTAACACGGTTAATAATATTGCACTAAGGAAAATTATTGATTGAAAATCAACGATCGAACGAATCAGTAGATTCCGATTTTATCAATCGGAATTTTGATTATCTCGACTAGAATTATAATTAAAGAATTTAATTATAAAATTTCGATTCCATTTTCCACTAGAATTCTAACTCTTTTTTCAGAGTGCCATCCAGGTATCACTTGTTCCGAACATTAAAGGATGATATGATACTCGAGGAGAGAATTCGAGCACGTCCGAGTATGCCAGTACATAAAAAGAAGGTTTTGTTGAAGTATGTAAAAATTTAGCTAGATACCGATTTGAAAATAATTTTGTTGAATCATCAAAATAATTAGATAAAGCACTTAAACAACGCTACAAAGAATTTCAACATTTTAACAGTTAGTTTAAGCGTTCTAATTATTTTAATGGTGAAAACAAAATTATATTTTCAGATCTGTATCTAGCTAAATTGTTAGACGCAAAACCTTCTTTCCGTGTACAAATACAATATTATTGTCATAGTATGTAATATAGGAAATATCACAAAAAGATACTGTTGCTCGATCATCAAGAAATCTAGATCATCGTCAATATTTTACATTAATCCATCAATATAAATCACGCACGATCAACATTATCAGTATTTATTGATCGTATAAGGTCCGTAAAATAGAGAAGGTAGAGAAAAAGACAGAGAGAGAGAGAGAGAGAGAGAGAAAGAGAGAGAAACGTTTCTGCGAAATTACGATCATACCGCGATTTCGCGAGAATTTTACGTTGAAATACCGCGCGTTTAATGCAGTAATTAAATTTCATTAAGATACACACGCACATGTACATCTATCGAGGATTTAACGAGGCTGACAATCCGCGGAGGGATTAGTGGAGCGCGATAATGAAATCGCGCAAGATCGTCTTTATGAAATTCTCGCAAGGCACGCGGAATATGCGGACACGGAATACCATTTCGATGTATCATCCGAAACGCGAAATAACACGTTAGTCTCGAGAATCTCTTTGTTGAAAATTACACCTGATAATCTCTCAAATCGGACACGCGCTTGAAAAGCTATTCGAGCATGATGAGTCGTTGCGGACGCGATAAAATGCAGGCTGACAAATCGCAAATCGTAAATCTCTCCTGTCGACCGCATTGGTGCTTCACGATTCCTTTTCCGTTACTCGAGTGTAACGAAAACTCGACAAAAACTTGCGCAAAAATTAATGAGGACTCGATACGAGAACGGACAAGTCTGGTGATCTCAACATAAATGATAAAAAAATAAATTTTATAACGCGTACTTTTCATATTCCAACACTTTCTTTCTCTGCAAAGTAAAAGTGGTTATTGATTTCCACCTAATATCGTGGAAAATCAAAAACCCCGACTAATTTAATAACTCTTATAAAGTGAAATCCGATTGGAACCGAGAAAAAAATTTCGAAAAATTCGTGGGGAAAGTTTCTAGGAGGAGAAGCAAGATTACAACATGATGGAGAACCGGTTGTTCACCTAATCAGGTTGGCTATCAGACCGATTCACTTTTTCACGTTCCACATGTTTCATCGATCTTCACCCTAGAAAGAGCAAAGAGCTACTAAAGTTTCGGAAGTCCGCAAAAAGCGAAAGTCCGCGGAAATGGAAAATTCTTCGAGCGTAAATTACCAGACAGCTAACTATGAAGAACATAATTTGCATGGAAAAAATAAATCTGCAAATTCATAAGATTATTATTTGTTTATTATACAGAATTCCCATTTTAATTTATTCAGACAAATATCTTAAAAAATGTAGAAAATACGGAAAAATGTTTTCTGATGAAAGTGGAACAATTTCGAGATAGATGTGTTTATGATCATTTTGTTATTCTTCTAATTGGAGGCATCAAAAAGATATAAAGGTCACCTCCACTTTTTAAAATGGAATTATGATTTTTTTACATAATATAATTTTTCTGCAAAATACTTTTCAGTATTAAATACAATAACAAATTACCGTTAAAATAATAATTCTTTACTCTTGAAGGTTGATACGTTTTTTTGGACATCTGGACGCGTGTTCATTCAAGAAATCATCTGTTCTTATGACAGGTGTAAAATGTGAAGTACACCGGATATGCTTTACATACGCAAGCGATATGATCAGACGATGCTTATACAGACAATCGAAAATTGCAAAATCGTAACAGGTGCAGTTTCTTTGTATAAAAGTTTCAGTATGTCGAATTATTATAGAAAGGCCCAGTCAATCTTCGAGCGTTATAACATAAAAAAAACTGTCTTGATAACATAAGCTATTTTGATATATGTATACTGTAAAAAATAAAATGTCAATTTTAACATTTTATCTTTAACGATGTATCCTGGAAAAATTTACGAAAATAATAGAAAAGTATTCAAAAAGATGAGCAAAGTACAGGAAGATTAAATATGCTTGGAGTTTGGACCTGTATGCTTTACCTGAGGAGATCGGAAAAGGAATGGCAACCCCAATCTTTTATCAGAGAAATAATTCATAAGTACAAACAAGTCATTGTAGAGGTAGATACACTGACCCTAATATCGCCATTAACCTTTTTGTAATACAGTTGCTATGGAATTTTCTTTTTGCAGCACAGTTGCTACGAAATTTTTTTTTGAATCGTATTTTGCATGCATATACGAGATAAGAATGATTAGTATTCCGATAGTTCTATATATAAATCTCGATAAGCTTTCTTAACAACACGCGCGTTAGCTTAAAAAATTCAGTCAACTATTTAAGATGTTTGTTTAAAATTTTTTAAATATTTTTAATTCTTGGAGGAAATAAAAAAATCTTCTAGAATTTCTTTTGAAAGATCTTCTAGAATATATCTATTAAAAAAATATTTTACCCACAATTAATTCGTAAAAGACAATATAATGTTATACTAAATTGTAAAATTTCTCATTTTGTTTGAAAGAGAGTATAATAATAATAATAATTTTTTTTTTAAATACATGAAAAATGATGTGTTTTATGCAGCGTAGTTTATACGTTTTCATAAATAATATTTATACAAAAATATTATTTTATAGGTATCAGAATACTTACTTGATGAACGGAAGGTTTTCGAACAAATACGGCGAAATTATTTCCAGAGGGAATAAATTCATAATCATTGATAAATTTACACAGTAAAATAATAAAATTCACGACAGTTGAACACGCGGACGTAGAGCTGCGGTATTCTTCGAAAAACAAAGGATTCTCGCGAAAGTGGCTGAACTGGACCGTGTAATAAGACGGAAGATCTACACTGTACGACAACAAAAAATGCACTGTAAAAGATGTCAGTATGAGAAGTAGAAGATTGCTTTTAGTCTCTATATATAATCTGCGCACGCAGAGGCTTTTTATTTCGGATTACCGTTTCTTTAAATATCCCTTTAACCTCCCTTTTTCATCACAAATCTACCTGAAGTCTATCTGAAGGCTAACTCACCCAGTTTGGACTCCAGGTATTTCAATGAAAACAGGTTTCTGTAAAAAGGCATCGACAACCGTATTTAAAAAAGATCTTGTTATAATAATCATCATTCGTTATAAATTTCTACAGGATTTTTTCTGATAATTTTGATTATATGCTCTTATTATGAAATCTATCTCGGAAGTAGTTATTTAATTTTTTTTACGTAAATAATCACTTAGAGTGTTTTTATATCCCATTAAAATCTATTATTAACATATATTATTGTTTTTTTTTCCAATTTATAATATTATTTAATATTTGAGAATATTATGAATAAATAAATTTAATTATAATTTTCTGGAAAAATTAAATAAAAAGAAACAAATATTAAACAGAATAACCGTATTAAATAATTTATCATAATAATTTTTTAAAAAATGAAGATTTTAATTAACATAACATTTTTTATTGTTAGTTTTTGAAGGAATTGCATATTTGAAGGTTTGTAAAAAAGTTATAAAAAAAAAATATCTATTTTACAAAACTATTTTACAATACTGACATAGGTATTGTTGCGGTGTAAAAAATTATTTTCTCCATCCCTCCCCTTCCCTTCCCCCAGTAATTATTCCCAGATTGAAAGTGTAAAGAATATAATATGATATATTTTGATTTAAGTATATATTGTATGATATATGTTTATTTCAAAATCCTACACTTATTTTCCATTTCAGAACATTAAATCCACATTTAATTTTAATATAATACAATATTTGCTACTAAAAACTGATTGTTACATATCGTAATTATTTCAATAGCAATTCATAACATATCCTATCAATTTTTATTCTTTTCGTAATTAGAAAGAAAATTAATTCTGAGTAAGATAATTGTTATCTAATCGTTTGCTTATTATTTGCTTATTAACAACTTTCGTTAATTATTTAATAAGCAAACGTTAAAAAAAAAAATCCGCAGATTATACGTACAAGAGTTCAATGTTCTGAAGGATATCTCAAGATAGAATAAATATTACACATAAATCAAAAGATTTATGACTTGGATTATAAAGGTGGAATTACAATTGAATTTATAAGCTTGTCTGTATACGCGCTAAAGTCGAGTTTGCCGCCGTTTGCGTTGACACGACACACGACCCTCGCGCCGAGATCAATAGGACTACTGAGAAGAGACGGCGGGAAAAGTAAGTATGCACAAAGAATTAAGTGCAATGACCGAACGCGACTATCTCAACAAGGCGACATACCACACGCTGCATTCGTTCTCAAAGAATGACATAGACGAGAACACTTGAAATTACTCTCTCGACTGTAAAATAAATTCCATCCGGAATCGAGATTCATATATTTCATGAGATTATTTTAGGAAATTATCTTACTACTGCGATACTCAAGGATTGTTGTTTCAACATGTTTCAACATGCTTCTACCACAGTTCCTACTCATTCTTTTTGATTTGTTGGAGTATACGACGTGAACAAATCGGGTATAGAAACAGATATCTTTCTCTCGATCTCACCGGCGTCGGAATTCTCGAGTAGGGTTACCAGCAGGATTCTTTTGAACGCATATACTCTTCTTGAAGTCAAAAAACTTCTTTACTGTGTTGGTCATTAATCAAAATTTTACATTGATAAAATTATATTAATAAAAATTATTGTTCTAGAAATCTTATTTTATTAAACATCTAAATTTTACACATAAAAAAAATTATAACCCCTCCTTCTGCCTTTTGGATCATAATTTTTTTTTTAAAAAGCATACATATTGTATATTCTCTTCTTGCGTGATTCAGATAATGGGAACCCTATTCTCGAGAGATGTCATTAAGCGCGTCGAAGGAAAACAGAATCGTGCTCGTTCCTCTCATCTTTATCGAACTCCCATCCTGACGATTATAGAACACCAACGCTGCGGTATCCTCGCGGCTATAATCGTCGATATACCGTTACGGTAACTTACATGCGGCGCACCATCGTCGACCCGGTACTGCCTACTCTCATAGCAACCGACTGACCCAAATACAACGACCATTGTCGAAGAAGAATCCGTGCAATTATGAAAGAACGCGTTGTTAGCATATAATATTATATAATTGTATCGCGACTCAGATTTCTCATTAACGCCTCGTATCATGTGATAACCTTGAAAATGAATACACACACTCCCCCCCTCTCTCTCTCTCTCTATATATATATATATCTATCTGTCTGTCTCTTTCTATTTATCTATTTCTTTCTCTGACGCTACAGAGAAAATTTATCAAATGGCATTTCTTAAATTTCTCTAAACATTTTTCACAGGAATAGCATAAAGTACTTTCAAACATGTCAACTATTCGGTAATACTCGTATTTGTACATGTATGGACATTCTCTCGAATAAAAAAATTGGAGTTGGGTTCTTTTATCGAAAACAAACGATATTTGATTTACGATGATTGATAGAAAAAAATTTAACAAATGCGATTTTAAGAATGCAAATAAATGAGAATGTTATTTTTCGCCTGATTTTAAACTTTTGTTTAATATTTTCACTTAAAAAGAGATTAAAATACAAAATTAAAAACAAATATTAAAATAAATATTTTCGATCGAAGTGGATCTTGGTGCTTAAATATTTCAGAGAAATTTTTATACATATCCAATTCAGCATATCGCGCTCCGAAATCTTTTTCGATTTTAAAACGCACAATCATGAACAGAATTAAAATAGTAATATCATGTATTAAATTAATAAGCAATTTAATTTTTTTACGCTAATAAGAATCTTAGAAATTATTATATTAATAATTTGATGTTAATCTAAACATCTTAAAAAACTGTAGATAGTTAATTAAATTTTCTTGGAAGAGAAATCATATCAATTTTCAAGACGTATCGTTCTGTTTTATCAAACATTAATTTTCGTATACCCTGAAAAATTCAGAGATACGATCTCTCATGAGGTATTTCACGATTCGAAATAATTATGAAAGAAATTCTTGCAGTAAATGTCAAAATAAAATTCAACGTTGCTGCTCCAACGTATATTCTACAATTGTTCGCTATAATCGGATTTATTATCCTCCGAAAATATAGAACCAGTTAAATTACAGAAACGTGATGTACGAGGATAATCACGGCGCGTTTGTAATTGCATTAAAAATTTTAATGAAAGCGAAGCAATTCATCACGATCGATGATCACTGTTCGAAAGGAACGATCAGTTTCTTTGGCCTCGCCGCTCTCGATGAGAACTCGATACCAAGATAATCGCAACTTCCACGAACGAAGAAACAGCTCAACACAGTTCATTGACAGGGAAGCTGTTTCACTGACTTCACGGGAACACGAACCGATCGAAATCGCCGCATTCATTGCGCTCATCCACCTCGGGCGAAGAGGAGTCACGCATTTCTTGGATGGCCATCGATCCCGTTCGATGTATGAAGTGATCCGCACGTGCTTACTCCGCTAAATCGAGATTTCATCGATTTCGACAGGTTCGCGATACACGTGAAGATCCTGAGATGTCTTCCGTCGAACGTATTATTCTTCTCGATTGTGAATGGAGATTTCTTGTCAATCGATTTCCAGTTATTGATTAATTCATTAAAATGAAACTTGAAAAAAACTTGAAAAAAACGATCTTGCTGAAAAACCTACAGTGAGTGCAAAAAGTATTCATACAGAAAAAAAAAACTTTGTTTTTTAAAAAAACTTTGTTTTTAAAAAGTAAATATTATCCAACGAAAAATGAGTCATCGAACTGATGTTGAATCGATATCGATACGATGATTTCAACATCAATTTGACATCGATTCGATGTTTAATTGGCGATTATTTCTTGGTGAGTGATTAACAATTTATTCGTAAAGAATAAAATAGACTGTATGTTTCTTAAAATTATATATACCAAAAAGATGTGTATTAATTATAGAAAATACATCATTTGAAAAATTAGCGAAAATTAAAAATTGTATTGTTTGGATGCTCAAAAAATATTCGTACGAGAAATTTAGCTTTTAAAATCAGAAATACATGCAAAGCTCGTTTGTTTATATTAGAACAGAATGTATTCATTGTATAAAATTGCTAATTAATGTTTATTTTTTACAAATAAAACTTTTTTTATAAAAAATTTCCTTGTACGAATACTTTTTGCTCTCACTGTATATAAAAATTTAACTAGTTACAGATCTCAAAATAATTTTATTAAACTTTACCATTGAGAGAGAAATAATAAATAATTAAAATAATTTTGATAGTATTATTAAAATAATACAATATTATTAAAATAATTATGCAGAGCGCTTATATTGATTACTAAAATACATTGAAAAAATATTAAATTTTAATAAATATTTATTTGATACAAAAATCATTAATTTTATTTAAGTATAATTTTTTATTGAGTAAATATTTATTTATTGTGAGTAAATGTTATAAGTTTAAATGTTTACTTAGTACTATTCAAAGAAATATAGTAAGATTTAGTAAATTTTTTTTCAGTGTATCAAAACTTTCTTCAACATCTGACTACATTTTTTAAATACTTCAGCAAGACAAATTTTGATTGCTCATTCAGGAAAGCGGATTACGCAACAGGTTACACGGTTCATCGATAGCGAAATAATTTCAAGACGCTCGAGACCTTCTCAGTCTTAACGAAATCTTTTACCTCACGCGATTCATTATAACGGATCGAATTGATTGACTAATCCTATAAAACACAATATCCTCAGAATGTTATACGAATATTAAAAAGTCCATTTCTACCAATGTAGATTAATTTTGATCTCCACTTAACGTACTTCTTGTTCTTTTCTAGCTCTAAGAATCAGAAAAAAAACGGATAAATTAAATCGAGATTCAAATTAAATTATATTAGCAAAAATGGACATAATTGAATCGACCAGTTGGTTTGTTATAAACTTATCATCACAGCGTTCGATATTTCGAATTTAATTTTAGCACAAATACATTTGAACAAAATTATTTCTTCACTGATTGTGAAACGTGTTATTTAAAATATCAAATTGGCATTGATGACGACGAATCGTTTGCAAATCGAGATATCTTGCATTTGTCATCATCATTTATAAATAACAATTTTATCCAACAGAGATACTTCTAAATAAAGCGTCTATAAAATGTCTATAATACTAACAGAAAATGCTCGGAGATTAATGGCAGTAAATCTCTCGCAATTATAAACATTTGTCGTTTCATCTCGGCACGATAAATTATGTTTCGTGTAGCTTATGTTTGATATCTCATGAAGTCTCTTGCAAAGTGTCGGTTACAGATAAATGAACGTAATATCAAGACTACGGCGTTTATGATTTTAACATCAACCGTAAATGGCATCAACTCGTTAAACTTGTATGGAAAACAAGATATAATTTACAGTTACCTCCGAGCGATTGATAAATTTATTATAGAATTCTATATGGGTTACTAGTGTGACTTACCAGGACAATTAAAAATGGCCGATTAAGCACGTGCATAATATTAATTCTCTACCAATGATATTTTACAGCGGATTTTATCGATCGACTATTTGAATACCGTACGAGGTAAAATAATACACAGTGTATATCATTGATAAAAAAATATACACAGTTTCAAGTATTTGTGAGAGAAAGAGAATGAAACGGGATGTTCTGATGCATTGCGGATGAACGAATCCTGCAGTTGAGATGTATGACAACACAACCATGTCATGTCAAGGACGTTAGATGAAACACTGAATAAAAAAACCGTCTATACTTTCTTTACCATAGGTTTCTACACATTGATGCTAAACTGCTGACTTTTATGACAATTTTTTTTCATTATTTATTACTTCATTATTTATTACTTCATTATTTATTACGTTATTAAAATATCATCAGGAACTGTCAATTTGATCGATTTATCTTATTTTTTTATGCTGAGTTTATATTTCATTGAACAGATCGAATTACCTTCGTATGAAATATTTATAATATTTAAAAATAAATTATAAAGGCACGCAATTTTTTTCATGGATTATCAATATCATGATGTAAAAATATAAATTTTGTTTCCGAGAATTTTGCATAGTGTTGATCAATTAGAGAGCTGCAAATGCAAAAACCAATATGGCTCCTATGATTTACAGACAGATTAAGCCTATCACACGTAAAAAAGTTTTAATTTTAATCGTCAGATCGTAAACATATCGATTAATTATGATTGAGCATTCTAAAACGTCAGATCGCACTCTTAATTGATCGATTTGGTTAAAACTTTGTGATTACGATTAAAATTTTTTTACGTGTGATGGTCTTTATATATTGCCATTTGAGGCTAAATTTTGATTGGCTGCTCCGAATTCAATTTCACCATTATCATGAAACACCTTATATTTTTACATCATGGTCAATATATTCAGTTTACCGTTGTCAATCAATTACGTATAATTCTGCAAGAACATTAATTTGAACAAAAAGCAAGGATTACTGATTTCCAAGGTAAAAACATGCCTAACGGGGACAATCGGACGAGGAAGAATCCAACGTGCGAAGATAATGTTCTCTCTTTAGTCTATTTGCTTAATAAATTCACTCTAAAAGTTTTAGACAATTTTTTTCAAATTACACATTTATTTTGAAAAATCGATTTTGATAAAGTATTTAAAAATTTAATTAAATACGTATCTAAAAATAATTTTGTCAAAATAATTACATAGAAATCTGGAGCAATGATACAAAAAAATTTAATTTAACAATCAGTTTGAGTGTTTCACGTAATTATTTTGATATTTGATTCCAACAGAATTATTTTCGGATCTGTGTCGAGCTAAATATTTTAATAAAATCAAACTTTCCGTGTAATCATAAAAATGAATAGATTTACATTTTAACCACATAAAATGAAAGGTAACAAAATATTATTTAATTTACGGAATTGAATTATCATTGCTTCTTGGCTATTTAACAATGCAGCGTGACAAATTCAAGCTGACGCACAGAGATCCATCTTATGTTAAGATTTCAGTATTTATAAACAAGATGATTTAAGCAAATGATGCAACCTGTTATTTCAAAACTAGGAGCTAATAAAAACCATTCTTAATGTCTCATATATAGGTCATTTAAAAAGTATCCGCGGTTTTTTGTTCAATTTTTGAATGACCCATATATATATAAAATGTTTTGTTTACCTTGATGTTACATCAATTACGTTTTGTATCTCGTGTTTCTTTAAAGATGGAAATGATCTTGCAAATTTTTCGCGTAAATCTAAAGAATTTTACGCATGGAGTAGCACAAGCCATCTGTATCTCTACCGAAAAGATCTGCAAATTTTTTCAACTACGTAAAAAAACACAAGTACGTATCACGCATTGTTCATCATGTATGCCGTTATAGTTTTGCATCTCGCTTTTCTAGGTAGAAACGGTCTTTCAAGTTTTTTTCTGTGAGTGCCTTCCATTTAGTGACACAAGTCGACACAAACGCCGTTCTATTTTTCTTTGCACTCTGCACTCCATGAGTAAGGAAAACAAAACGATACTTGTGTGACTAAATGGAAGGCACCCTGTATACATAAGTCTGAGAATTTCACGCATGGAGTAGCACAATCTATCTGTATCTCTACCGCGCGAAAAGATCTGCAAGCTTTCTCAATCACGTAAGAAACGCGATGTCATACGTGTTACGAGTTGTTTATCATGGCTGTTACCGTTTTGCATCCCACTTTTCTATAAAAGTAGAAACAATCGTGCAAGTTTCCTGTTTAAGTTCCGAAGAATTTCACGCATGAAGTAGCACGATCTATTTATTGTTACCTGTACAGAATCGATCTATCTGTATCAGAAAAGATCCGCAAGTTTTCTCACCTACATAAAGCGGCGTCTACAATAAGATGTAAGAAATTTAGAGAAAATAGGCACAACAGAAAAGTCAGGTTTGTATGGCTCAGGACGGAAATCTACCATTACAGAGGAGACCAGACCTTTCGGTTTGAATCTCGTGGAGCGCCCTATTATTTTTGTCGCTTTATTTCTTACTAAGATTTTAAGACGTAAAACTTAAACGTTAAGTCAGCCGTAAGAAATTGATCAATTATAGCCGTCATTCTCCTCACATTCGACTGTAATCGAGCAATTTCTTACTTAAGAAGATTCTCAAAGCTACAGTTTAAGCCTTAAAATCGCATTGGAGACGCAATTACAAAATAAAAAAAAAAACGAAAAAAACGAAAAAACTCGTCCACTGACCTTCTGACAGCGGCGCGCTGCGGGCTGGTCGCCGTGCTGGAAGGCGCGCTGCTGGAACCCCCGCCGAAAGAGCTGGAACACGTCGTGTTGCCGGACGCGGTAGTGTCGCTGGCCGTGGTCGTGGAGCCGAGGCTGCCTTGCCTCGAGGACACCTCGCGATTTCGCGACCCTTGCGATCTACCGCCGGCGAACTGCCGGCCGGTTCGGCGGGGCGTCGCGACGCCGGCGATCACGTTTCTCGCGGGCGCGCTCGAAGGCCGAAGCAGCGCGCCAGAAGCGCTGCTACCATTGGTCTGCGCGGCGAGGATCTCCGGCGCGATCAGGGCGATATCCGGCAACGAATTCGGCGCCGAGACGATCGCGGCGCGCCGATTGGCCGGTTCGTTACCGCCGACGTTGGCGCGTTGCGTACCCTCGGGTAACCGCAGGTGACGCAGACAGTCGCGATTTTCGCGATCGACCGCCTCGTTCGTAGCGTTGCAACGCGCGGCCGCGGCCGCGGCCTCGTCATCGTCGTCGTCGTTATTGTTATTATTACCGTTGCGATACCGACGGTGCCTTCCACTGCTGCGACGATTATTGTTATTGTTGTTTTGACGATCCAGGAGAAGCGCGCCACTGGAGGATGGCCACCGCGAGCCACCACCTGCTAGGGACTTTGCCGTCGCGGTGACGGACATCGCGACACTGCGGCCCATCGTCGTTTCGCGATGCTCGGAGGCGCGCCTGCGCCCTGCACTTCCGTTGGTGGGGACGGCGTTCACCCTCCCACCCTGTTCATTACGTTCACCGGCGATTGCGAGCGACTCCGCGGCTCGTAAGTACTCCACTTCTTCGAGCCACGACCAATCCACCTCGGAACCTTCCGAGCAAACGTCCTCGCTCGGTTTGATCGCTGATTCTACTTCCGGCGGTTGTCTGCAAGCACAAGAAAAAATGCGGGTTGAACTATGCGGGTATCATCACTCCCACAACGATTAACCTGAATACTGGTGAAACAGCTTTCTTTTGTAGTAATGCAAAAAATGAGAAAAAAGTTGCTGCTTCAAAAAGATATTATTACTTGATTTAACTAAGTGCAACGAACCGACAAGCAAATATTTGTTAATTCAAACATATAACAAATATTTTAGAGTTCATTTAGTTGAAATTTTTTCATAATTGGGTTTCAAAACTGGAAAAGATTTCGGCGTGTGATTTGCAGAATTGAATATGTACTTAATATATAAATTCAAATATCTAATCTAATACTTAAGAATTCATATATTTAACCCATATCGAAATATTTAATCTAAAATCCGCTTTAACCGAAAATAAGATTTCTCTCACTTAATTAGATTTATTCTCATCGGTCCAATTTCGTATTATAATTGTTTAAATTTTAGATATTAGAAATTAAAAATAATTTTTCTTCATTATTTAAATTAATAATATTAGCTACATTCAGCAGAAAAAGTGGCTTTGCTTTCCTTAGTTTCTCATTGCCTCTATAAATGCATAAATCAATCATATTGAAAAATCTTACAACAATATTTGCAACAATAAAAAGTTTTTTTCTTGCTGAACATAACCATTAATAGCCAATCGATTTCTTACGGGCAACATTTTTCTCTTCAAATTGTCTTTCACGTAAAAAATTCGAACAATCTCCTTTTGACGTGGAGAGAAGCAACAGGTTTTCTCCGCTTTTCTCTCTAAATTCGAAAAATTTTCGTATTAAAGCGCGACAAATGAATTCGATTTTGATCAATGAATTCGATTTTGTTTTCTCCGATTTTAAATTAATAAAAGTAGTGCATTTCTTTTGCCGATAACCGCGTCTTCCTATTGACTGTTTTTCTATTAGCCTCGATCATCTTGGACCTAATTATTTTATCGTCCAATAACTACTTATGTTCCTACCAATAAATTAACTTTAATCTTTCCAACTTACTCTTCATCTTTTTCTAATTCTTAAAACTAAAAATCAAGAGTTTGTTGAACCGAAATTAAGATTAAACTACATTGATAGAAATAGGCATTAGTAATTCTTTAATACGATACACTTATTAGGTTCAATATGATGGACTTTTGCGCTACTTTTATTAATACAGAGTTTCAATCCGCACGCATTCTCTCTTTCCTGAGACTCGATGGAAAGCAATGATAACAGTCCAACGCGTGCCGGGAACAGTCCAAAAGGAAGAGATTACTTCAAGCAGGGACTTCCTGAACGGAAACTCCTTGTTCTTCGAGAGTAGCGCGTGCCGCTTCGAGGGGTTCAAAAGCGTCACGGAAGGATAGACGAGAGGAAGAAGAAATGTCACCTTGATGCGGGTTCCACGGCTCTCGCACACGACCCCCGTATACCGTATACCGTGACTTCCGGTATGAAGCGTAACGCCTGTGAGCGGCCACCTAGTCCGCGCGACGCACCCAACGTTGCGCGCCAGAATGCACTCCTCTATGACGATCCCCGTGGGTTCCACCCCGTGGGTTCCCGGCCTGCACCCCACATCCGTCCCGAGTCCCGACGTCGATCACCTAGACGACGAAGGATAACAGAATAGGAATCGCACCCTACACGCGTGTGAGAGCATGAGCCGCGTATACCTGGTCGCATCACATCCGCCCGCGTGACTTCTATCATCTACCCTCGGCGGGGAACGTCGCGCGATTACGAATTGTGGGAGCATAATCATAGGAATGTGGGTGGAGAAGCTTGGTAATTTCTCCTCGTACCTCGAAACGTAGAGCATTGAGTTGTTCACAGGTGTGTGGCCGGGGGATGGAGGGGAAATAGTGGTTAGAGTAGATTACAGCAGATGATTCAAGTCTCTCGAGGAAAGAGAGGAAAATTATGAGAAAGTACTGGCGCTATATATATATATATTAGGTGTTGGAATTAATTCGTAGCGTTTTACAAGTGATGGGAAGTACTTTCATTAATGTATTTTTTAATGCTCATGTGAAATAAATAACATTCTTTCATTAAAAACGCTACGAATTAATTCCAGCACCTAATATATATATAAAATATATTACGTAACGCGCGCGTACATCTTATCAAAGTAGATTATTTAAATATACGTATATTCAAGGAATTTTGTTTCACAGATAAGATCTCACGTTCCGAGAAATATATTAAATTAGATTTTGGCTACGTATCGATGTATATACTGCAAAAAATATATTAATTTTAACTTAAAGATGTATAACAGATTTTCTGAGATATGCATAAATATTAAAATTAACGTTTTTATGTTTATTTTTTTCTGTTTTATTATTTTAATATTTTAATTTGCATGTCTCCATTATACTTCTTTAAGTTAAAATTAATATTTTACTTTTTACGATGTATCTACATTTAATGAACTTGCGTACATAAAAACTGTCATTATATAATACAATGTAAATTTATTAATGCATTAAAATGTATGCCAATTTTAATCTTTTTGCTTGGAAAGTCAGGATATTATATATTATATATTTTAAGGTATCTAAAGATTAAAATGATTTCTCAAATAACACAAATAAAAAGATAACATTAATATTGAGTTAGCTAATAATTTCGCTTATTTTTGGAAAATGATATTAATACGAAATAATTTCTACAATAATGTCAGTAATAAATTTATTTGCATTTAATAAATATTTATTTATATTTAATATTATAAATAATAATATTATAAATATTTTGAGAAAAATGATGTTTCAATATTTAAAAAAAGTTTGTTGATGTCAAGTTTTGAACATCTGTGTCATTTTGAATATGAAGAATAAAAACAAGTATTTGTAGTATATTATGCTTTTATATTTCGATAAATACGCTACACAAAAAACAGTACATAAAAAAGAAACAACAATGTGCCAAAAATACTTATTCTTATTGTTCCATATTCAACACAGTCGAATATTTGAAACACAAACTTTTTCTTTGCGCGTTGTAATGTTGTCTTTCAGAAAATATTTACTATAAATATAAATAAATATTTACTAATGTCGAGATTTTTTACTAATAGGATAATTTTCTCTACAAATGTCATATTTTTGTGCTTATAGAATTTATTCTCTTTGTTTAAGCAAAAAAATTTAGGCTATAATCTTTGCCTACTCTACTTTCTTTTCTCTATATTCCTACATCTAATTTGGTCGATGCAGAAAGCACGTAGTAATTCAGAATCTCAAGCAATAAAACTTTAGATTTAGTAAATTATTCAGCAATGTTACGTGCCCTGGAAGCTTAATAATTTCTAATATCTTAGAATCGCCCGAGAATTCCCGAAGAAATGTAAATTTAAATTATTACGAGAAAAAATGAAATGCAAACAAACATTGTGATTTCGCAAACCTAAATATCCGTAAGCAAATTCTATGGACGATTTACGCATACACCTTAATTGTATTTTTTTTCTATCCCACCAATCTCACATTCAGTTAATTCTGAGTTTCTCTAACTATGAATCGTAGATTTTTTTTTTTTCCATTTAAAAACTGCCTCGCATCGTGGACATGCAGCGAGGCATTGAGGGGATTTCGTCACAAAGCAGTGCGCATAACTGCGACGTGGCTTTCCGGATGCGTAATGTCCGACCGACATGGCGCGGCTCTCACCTTATTGTACGCGAGTCGCGCGTGGGAAGTGTTTCGCCAATATAACAACTGAAATTTGTTGTTCAAATCCCGCATGTCTGCGAGAGAGGTGAGGCCGCATAACGTTCGTGCGCTCGATGACCCGACTGCTTTCGCAGCGCCCGCGGCGGTTCGCGTATCAATCCGCTGGACCGACTTTCTAAACGCGGTCGTGCCCTTTCCCAGCTAGTCTGTCTATCGATAACAATATCGTCGCTGTGCCGATCCTTCGGTGGCTCAAAAAAATATTTTCGTACAAAACAATTGTCGCCGATACAATTTTACGTCGTTTGGCAAAACAGATTTCAGAATTGAAGAATGAAGATTCAAAAAAATCAAACAAAGTTGAACTCAGAGCTTCAAGCAAAACACGATTATTTAAGTGTTAACAAGTAAATCTGTCTTGTAATTATAATTATAAACTGAGCTGTAGTTTAAATGCACTTTTTCAAACGAAAACTTGCTTGGAAAACATTAACGATATTTAAAGTCTTATATTTATGTAATATCGTCTTAAGATCAGTCTGCGGATAAACATAAATCAAACAGAACTGTATAGCATTTTACATTGTTAGATATTAAAGGGGAATAGCAATCCAAACTTTTAAAAAAGTAATATTTTGTTATTTTTAACTTCCATGTGCGTCAGTGTAAATCAATCCATTTCTGTGGTTAATTAACGTAGTAAAGTTACGAAGTAAACAATGTTGTAATTAAGGTATTCACTTAATAAATAATAAACAAAATTTGAGGTCGAATTTAATACATTGTCTTAAATCAGAATAGTAATAAACAACAAGGAGCATTGAATTTAACTGTTTATTCTATTATTTAAATTAAATTAATGACATATTGAATACGAGGAGTGACGACCTTTAAAAATGATTAAAAATATTAGGTGTTGGAATTAATTCGTAGCGTTTTTTAATGAAAGAATGTTATTTATTTCACATGAGCATTAAAAAATACATTAATGAAAGTACTTCCCATCACTTGTAAAACGCTACGAATTAATTCCAACACCTAATAATTTAAATCGCGAGTATAATTTGACATTATAAATATATGAATTTAACAATGAAGAACATTACTTAATTTTAAAATTAGAACAATTTATGAATACTAAGAATCTTCGTACATTACTTATCCACGTTCTAATTTATATGTACATATCGAATTTATTTCGAAAGTCAGAGATAAGTCGTGACATAGAAATCTTTATGTTTTCACTAAATGAATTTTCCGTTCGTAGATTTCTTATCCTTTTCAGAAGAAGAAGACCTATTCCTTTTCTACTTATTCCTTTATATTTTATTGTGCGTCTCTTTATCTTTGTACTGTATCACCTTGTTCTACGAATTGCATCTCCGATGATAAGCATTAAGCCTTAAACACAATTAAAATCACAAGCAATAGGAACAGAGGAATAACAGATTTCAATCTAGAATTTCAACCGCATTTCTGATATACACCATTTTTGATAAATTGAAATTTCTTATTCCTTGTTCCAATTGCCTGTAATGTTTTTTATTGCTTGGCAGAGCAACTTGTAAGACAAAGTGGATAAGTACAAAGATAAGATAAAGAGACATATAATAAAATGTAACGTATTTAAGGCTTTACGGCGTCAAAGACGCGACTCTATTCGTGGATTAATCCGAGAAATGACTTTCTAAACACGGTCGTGCCCGTTCTTGACGCGCCCATATCACATGGCGATATCGCAGTCGTATTGTAATAGGCGACAAAGATCTCTTTGAGCGGTATCAGTACCGCACCACTATTGTTATTAATTATTTCCTACGCGTGGAACAAAAGCGGCTGTTTCGCTATTGTTGCGAAGGTTGAATTGCTCCTCGAACGCGGCGTTAATGAGCAAACGGAAGAGAATTACGGAGAATTACAGGTACGTTATAGGGTGGTGGTGATTAGTAAATAATCCAATCCGCGAGAAAAAGTAGACGATAATAGTAGCTTCTTCATTCGTTACCAAAGATAACGATATTTCATTCTCATGTATTATTTCGTAATGAAATAGGAGCGGAAATATATGGCTTAACCTTTAGAGGTCTGCAAAGCCATGATAAGTTATAACATGTCTCTGATAATAAAAAGGAAATATTCTTTTCAAAATCCAATAAGAAGTTTTATTAATTACAAATCTGACAGGAAGATCATAAAATTAAAAATGGTTAAATATATTATTAAGTTATAGATTATTTTTATTGATATGTGTTTTGCTCTAAAGTTGGTATTTATAAAATTTTGGAATCGTTAATAAGATTACACATTTTAAAATAACGAATCCAACATGAATGACTGAAGTCAAGAAGAAATTGCAAAAATTAAAATTTAATTTATGCAAAATTTATGAAGATTTATTTATTCGTTTTAAATTTAGGTCTGCCATACTCGTTATTTTAAATTTTACGATCTCATAAATTCATAATCATCTAGAAAACCGATAAATATAAAATCAAGTACAAATCAATGCAGATATGCAAAAATTATTTTCTCGACGATGTTAAATCATTTTATAAATTTCGTGATTTTAATTTCATAATAAGCGATTACAAACATCTATAAATACTTGATTTGTATAATACAATAGAAAAATTCTATCTGTATATTTTAACGTCTCAAAATCAGTGTCAGATTTGGCATCTGATTAAACATTTTCAGTCTAGAATGAGATTTTGGTGATTTAAAAAAAATTCGACGACTCTCTAGAAGGTAAAGTGCTATAAAAATACCATTATTTTTCTTCGGTTATATCGGTATATTTATCGTTAATTCATCGTTTCGTATAATATGTGTTGTTGCGGTACCGAGCACACGAGGATCAGAATTTTCCGCTTTCACATGTCATACGTAATATACCATCCTTCTGAAGCGTTTCGTTCAATTCGAAACGGGGCTTAATTTATCATGTCCGCGTGCTTACGTGAATACTTGCCTCGCGACACCATATCACGACATCATCATGAAAATGCATAGACGTCATTTACCTGTACGGCTTGACCGTGATGATTTTTTTTCTTTTTCAAGTGAGAGCAACGCATTTGCATTTAGATTCCGAATATTCACATTATCGCTTTGATCCAGCAGTTAGAAAGTTTCACTATCTCCAGAGAGAGTAAATTTCTGAAATTTAAGAAGCTTCTTGGCTCTTAAATTTTTAACTAAAAAAAAGGAAAGGAAAGTATTGCGCTTGAATGTGCGCAATTGGATACAACGTGAAACTTTTAATGTAAAAATCGAGAATGATTTTTAACGAATGTTGTGTGTATTCCAAGCGGCAACTATTTCAAACTGTTATTTATAACGTCAATTTGAGTTATTTATTTTTAATCAATTCTGTAGTCGCCACTGCTCTTATCTAATTGTTATCTAGTGTCATTGATTTTACTAAAACAATGCAATTATACAATTTAGTTCAAGAAATGTTTGACCCAAATTTATTAGTTTATTATTTATCAAATAATATGTATGTTAATATAAACGATGTTTACATGGAAATGGATTGATTTACGTTTTGACATACATAAAAACTAAAAATAATAAATATTATTTAATTCAGGGATTGGATCGCTATTGCTTTTTTAATATTTACCAGTAAAGGTCTGTCAGCTAAAAACGGCTCTCTAAAACTCTCGAGCTTATATTTATGCTAACAGCTTGAAAGGTAGGGCATACGTAATGCATTCGCGGTCGTCAAAGAAGATCTGCATTTTCATTGTCAGTGTCTTTCGATCGACTTCGTGAGATCCCGCGTCGCACGTCGTTTCTCATCGTCACTAAAGCATCATGTGCACATCGAGCAAGTCTGAATTGAAATAGTTTGCACGCTCGTTAGGCTTAGGCCTATGTAAATACTTCCGGCACGAAAGTGCGTTTTCCTGCCGACGCATTCGAGTCTACCTACACGAATTCTTATATTAGGTTTACCGATATGAATTCACCGTGAGAAGTTGCTATAAAGACAGATTTTAGCCGAACGAGAAGTCAAAATAGAACTTCTTATAAAAACATCGCAATATCTTTGTAGTGAAAAATTAAAAAACACGATTTTAATTTGATTAAAATATGATATTCGTTTACTTCCTAATCGTCATGAATTAATAAGAGAAATTGAAGAATCAAATTTGTCGAATTTTCAAAACCGATTTTTCGAATTTTTATTTGACACAAAATTTAGTACCTTTATTTAATTTTTTTTTAATTTTCAATAATTACAAAGGTTGCATTAGGAATATTCTTTTGTGTCTATGAATAATTTTCAGAGTTTTAATATCTATTTTAAAAAATTATTAATTTACAGAACATTTTATATAATCCTCTCAAAAAGTTTGTTTAGCAATTCCGTTCTTTTTTTTACTGACGTAAAGCACACAGAAAAAAACAGATTTGCTGAAGTATTTAAAAATTTAACAAGGTACAAATTTGAAAATAATTTTACTGGATCATCAAAATCATTTAAGCATTAACGGCAATCCAACAAAAAGTTTTAAGCAATCAAAAATTTTAGCAATTTATTTGAGCATCCTGCATAATCATTTTAATAATCCAAATAAAATTATTTTCAGATCTATATTTATCAAAATTTTTAGATATTCCAGCAAAATCTTTTCGTGCATAAACTCCTCTTGCGTGAGAAAAGTATGAAAATATAACGACAACAATCATACCTCGTGAGAAAACTGGACGTCGCACAATTGGAAATCAACGGTCTGCAGCGATATTCCTTGAGACTGGTGGATCTATCGATACCAGGAAGCCCATCGGTAAAAGCTGAGTTTAGGTTTGCTCCTTCTGTCCACGATTTACGATGAAACTCTTGAAAGGACCGCCTTTTGCTTCCGCGCTCGAAGGCAACATTTTCCTCTCCGCGTCTCTTGAGAACGATTCTCGTACGAGATTCCGAATCGATAGAAACGATTCTGTCTTTGGGCGAATTATCCTCGAGAAACTTGTTTGAATTCGGCGGAGATTCGTAGACCGAATCGTCCGGTTGAGCATCGTATTCACTTGGCGTGACGGCTTTCGTCTCCTCCACGTCGCTTCTACCGTTCGCTTCCTCATTCGAGATCCTGGACGACTCAAAGGGGTAATTGACCCTGTCTTCTTCCCCTCCGATCAAGAGACTCACGGGAGAGATCATGCAATGCGGGTCGATGTTCTCGTTTCTCGCGCGATCGGAGCAGCTCGTCTCCACTTGGTCTTCGTTGTCGTCGTGTTCAGTGAGGAAATCAAAAGCATTGTTTATCTCTCGCGTCTCATATGTTTCATCCTCATGTCTCAATGTCGAAGTTTCTCTCGTTCTTTCGCAGCTCGATATCGTCGCGTAATCCACCGTGTCCTGCTGAGTTTCTTCGTTAATGCCCGAACAAGTTCTGTGTATCACAGGTTCTAGATTCCTAGTAATATCACGTACCCGCTTGATCGTGTCCGATGAGACCACGTCGATCCTTTTGCGAATCGGTACCACTTGATCGTGACCCAAGGTCACCAGGATATCACCATTATCGGTGCTGTTCAGCACCCGCTCTTGCTGCTTGGTGAGGGAGAGTTTCTGCTCCAGTTTCGGAGGACATACGTCCAACAGATGCTCTTGTTCTTCGGGTGTCGCATCATCCACAGTGACCCGCGACACACATACATCGTTTCCAAGATCAATCAGATCGCCGTCTTCATTGGACGCCATCTTGTGACGATTTACACCTGCAATGATAAAGAGCGCTTCCGTTAATTGATATTAAACGAGAGATATTAATTGACATTAAACCGCTCAAGGACGCAAATCTTTCCTCATTCAATAGTTTAAAAATAATATAGTAAGTTTTTAATTAGTAAGAAATATATTAAAGTATCTCCAATATCATCAGAAAGTTTTACAATTTTATAACCCACGCACATTCTAAATAAAAAATACATTTTCTACTAATTATTAAGAATTAATCTGTTTCTTAGTGCGTATTAAATATTTCCACGTTTGCGATATAAGCTAAAATGTTTAAAAGAATCGCGTATCGTTGATTCACGCGATTTCTAAGTGCTGACTGTGATTACTGATTTAAATAAACTATTACACCTCGAGAGTTATTTAAGATCATCACATTAACTGAAAGAAGTGTGTTATTACAATCTTATGAACCCGTCCTAGATTTATCTGACCTATTCAAGAAATCTTTGGTCGTAAACCGAAGGAACATTCTCTCAACGATTGACCAAATAGAATTGCCTCGCTTGAACCTTCCACAAACATTAAACTCGCTAATTAATTGCGCTTTCTTTAATATCTCTCTCTCTCTCTCTCTCACACACACACACATTCTCTCTGTTTTACGTACAGTTTTCTGTATTTTTATTTTTAAGAATACGCTTCAAAGGAATTTATTCCTATAGACTGCGAAATAAAACAAATTCTCTGCTTCTTTTTTTTCTCTCTCTCTCTCTCTCTCTCTCTGTCTCTCCGTTTCATTCTCTGTCACTCTCTCTCTCTCTCTCTCAGTTTCTCTGCTTTACGTGCACGTTTCTGTATTTTTATTCCTAAGAATATGCTTTAGGAAAATTTATTCCTATAGGGCGCAAAATAAAACGATGTATTTTCTGTCTCTCTTCCTCCTCCCCCTCCCTCTCTCTCTCTCTCTCTCTAATCGACTCACCATTCCGTATATACCGAAGAAAGTTGTGCAAAAATATACCCGCCATATCGCGACCTTGTCACATTCGCAAAATCGTTCGTAAGCTCGTCCACATCAGAAACGACTGAGACCCGAGGAAGAGAAGACAACATTATCATCATAAGTGTTCGTAATCGTTGGCGACAATTAACGACAAGGTACTAATAAATGAGCGATGTGCAATATTCAACGACGAAGAATGACGGCGCACGCGATCAGCTTTCATTTTTTATAACTTCACAACATATAAACCACCCGGTTTCTACTCTTTCGCAACTATCTAATGTATCATCGCCCAACGGGAAACGACGTCAACGCTGGCGTATGCTTAATGCATGACAACGTTTAAATATTTTGCAATATTACTTTGTACATGTGTGGAATATGTATTATGTCTTATCGTGCACGATATGTTCACGATTGAATTACTTTCCATCTAATTTCCAACAATATACGATGCGTCAAGCTTTCCTAACAGTCGTTCTGACCTTTCTTCGCCATTTTTCAATTTCCCCAGCTTTCACCGATTCTCTCTGTATCAGATTCGAAGCGGCTCTGTATTATTAATGGCAAAGCCTCTTCTCTCTTCACTTATCGATCAGAAGTTCGAATGAGAAATCTCGTTTGGTTTTTTTCTCGTATGTCGTTTCAGTTAACGCGAGTACTGAACACGCGTCTTTTTCGGATTCATCAATAAATTGCGTCTACGTACTTGCAACGTATTTTTTTTCCACTATCAAAGTGAAACTTATAAAGTAAAACTCAGAAACAGAATTGATAAGAGATAATGTTTTTTTAAGAACAAAAAATTCTTAATAAAAAGTCGATAAACAGTCAAATTTCGTAATCAAAAATAATCGTTTTGACTTGCATGACGTTAAAAGTAAAGTCAATTTAAACAAAAAATTAAAGTTATTTAATTTTTACTTTTTTTACTTAGTGATGATGTTCTACGATTATAACTTAATTATGATTCTACCCAGGCTGATGAAAAGTTATTTTTCATTTTCTACGCGGACTTCGAAGGAGATCAAAGCGAAACCACATATCGATACTCCTTTATTACGGCATAAATTAGCGACGAATAATGTATTGGCATATTCCGATTTTGTCAGAATAATGTCTAGTCACCGCGAATTAAGAGTGCACGTCGCGCAAACAAGTCACTGTTATATCGATATACATACATGTATATCGATTGAATAATCATCAATTCGTTAGCATACAGCGATGTTATAAGTTCATAATAATCTTGGTATATTTCCGACTGCCGTATACATGCCGTTTTTCTGACAAGATTAATTTTCCCCGGTTCTCCAGCTAATTAACGTCCACGCGCTACGAGTTAATAATACCGAGAAATTAACAAGCTAATTAGCGTCACTACATTCAGCGTTCGAACGTCCGCGAATAGAAACATAAATAAACTATGAATAATCCAATAAAAAGCCTGAAGAAACGATGAATCCACGAGACCGGCCGTTTCAGCCGTCGGCTCGGACTGATTAATTACCGTCAACGCACGTGTATACATACGGGCGTTATGAGTTCACTTGACGTGCACACAAATTTATTCGTCGCCGTTAAACGCTCAGTTAGATCCCGTTCTCACGACCCGCGGCCGGCCAGAAAGCAAACAAATGATGTAATTGTATACAATTACTCGGCCGACGGCTCTCTGTCATTCCGCTCACGTTCAACCGAATTAACAACAGTTGCCGTCGCTTGTCTACTCTCTATGTAAGTGCCAAGACGCTCCGGAATAACAGTGAGGAAACTAATTCGCGTGTATACTCCGAAAAGAAAGCGTCTTCAATTCCAAGTACAAGAAGATCTTTCCCTCGTTTTTAATGAAACGTTTTTAACGAACGAGAACACCCGTTGTTTTTAATTAAAAATTACAGATGAATTTAAAGTTCTCGTTACATCGTTTTACTATCTTAAAGTGACATCAGAAGAGAACATAATACGAAATATATGCGAAATATATTAATATGAAAATATGTATTTTAATGACACGATTCATTTACAATCAATAGAACCGGTTTGTAAAAGCGAAAATTCTCCTTTTGTTATGTTAATTAATGAATATTCATATGTCCGGAAATGAATTATACATAACCACAAACAGAATAAGCTGTGTGTTCACAGCTATGACAAAATGTCAAATTAATAATATTTAGGAATAAATGTGATTTAATTTGTCTCCAAAATAATAAATTTTGGTATATTTTGACAGTTTATTTTATCTATCGCAAGTGTTGTTTTAGCGAAAAATGTTTTTATTCAAATATTAGGTGTTGGAATTAATTCGTAGCGTTTTTTAATGAAAGAATGTTATTTATTTCACATGAGCATTAAAAAATACATTAATGAAAGTACTTCCCATCACTTGTAAAACGCTACGAATTAATTCCAACACCTAATATAATTTGCAAGAATTTTTATTGTAGAGATATGTTTCCTCGCTTTTGACGTCACCCTCTGAGATAGTATAGTGGTAAGTGGACAAGAGCCTTAATGAAAAATATAAATCATGACATAATTGAAACACTAAAAAAATTAAGATTTAATAAATATTTGTTCGAATAGTTCTAAGTAAATATTTACTAAATGCAAACATATATTTATTTAATACAAAAATTATTAATTTGATTTCACTATCACTTTTTATCGAATAAATATTTACGTAAGTAATAAATATTTACTTAGTACTATTATATTAAAAGAAATATGTATAATAAAATTTAGTAGATTTTTTTTCAATGTAGAATTCCAACTTTTTTCTAAATTCTAAAGAATCCCAAACTACTGTTTTTATACTCTTTTTATCGAATTTTATTCCAAATATTTATATCGTATTTTTCCATATTCACAGCTTTAACGAGACCGTGGTTTGTCGAAAAAATTTTCTCGTTCTGTAACGTTATAAAAAAAAAACATGATTAAACGTACCGCCTTGATGACAGATCGTCGTGTACATCGCGTTCGTCAGATGCAATTACCGGAAGGTTAAATATAATCATAATTTCTACACGTAAATTAAGAAAAATCGTCCTTGTTAGCCGGTGAGAAATTGAAAAGCGCGCACGCAAGACATCCCGCTTAAAAACAATAGCAGAATCATTGTTTCGCGAGACTATGAGACTCATAATACTAAACAATAACTAACGTTGTAATTCTTGGAATATTATAAACGTGTTAATGGCGCAAACCAAGAATTATTTTCCTGCACCACTTACAGCCTTATTAATCACAAGTTGCAACACTAATCAATTACGAGTAGAACTCTACGGCTAATAGAGTTAATAACGTATCGCGCGAAGAAAAAAAAACTTGTAAAATTAGCGAGTAATCGTTCAACGTTAAAAATGAAGTTCCGGACATTAGTAATAATTATAATATTATAATATATTTAATTTTCCAATCAATATCGTTTTTGTTCTTCGCAATTAAAAAAGAATTTATATTAATGTGACACATTAAAGCAAAGGTCAGAAATTTGCATCGTTTTACATTGCACAAACATAAACACCATCGTCGGAAATGTAGAAAGATGAAGACCCTTGTTATCTCCAAATAAAAAAGTAGATCCGCCCGTAGCGCTTTCACCGTATGAATTATAGTTTTACGCCTATCCGCGAAAGTCCACTAGCATCTAAAAGTAGCGTCTAATAACTGAGACTGCTGAGAGTGAAGCGAATCGGTCGGATCTCCAACTCGACCGTCTCTTAGAAAAGTCCCGTTGGGAAAGAAAGAATGTCGACGGAACGATCGGCGGCGAGCAATGCGAATAACGCACGCGCTTTACGCTTCGCGCGCGAATATATATAGCGCGAACGGTACTTTCTCGACGGTAATTAACGCAATCCTTGGTGGCTCTATCTCCACGCGGTGCGAGATCGACTTTCCGAGTTCGACTTCCCGCCGCTCCACGCACTGCACCTCGTGACTCATCGCCGTCAACCGTCTCATCGTCACGCAGTGATCAATGAAGGGAGAGAACTATACCGCGAATCGCGCGCCGTTCGTTGAACTTTTAATCGCGCCACGCGGGAGAGCAAGGCGGGTCACACACGCCCGACACGCGCTCGTAACGTCGGCGTGTACAAGGTGTGTCGAAGGTCACATCTCCTTCCGCGAGTGAAAATCACTGGATCGTTAAATTTCATTCCAACAGGGAGTCTCAATTGATAGTTCGACAGCTGAAAGAGGGAAGATGAAAGACTTGAAAAATTGATAGAATCGCTTTCACATCTCGGTTACACGTTCATCCATCACGCGATTTTAATCTATGGTTTATCTTTAACTGTTACTACAATTACTTTCCTGGTGAAAATCTTTTCTTTAAATTTCTCACACAATTTTTCAGGATATTTTTTAGAAGCTGAAATTTTTCAATTGAAAAAGTCTATATTTTCTCCTGGAATATTCTTTATATTAGGTGTTGGAATTAATTCGTAGCGTTTTACAAGTGATGGGAAGTACTTTCATTAATGTATTTTTTAATGCTCATGTGAAATAAATAACATTCTTTCATTAAAAAACGCTACGAATTAATTCCAACACCTAATATAAATTCCGAAATATTCCAAGATTACTCATTTTATCATTTCCAAAGAAAATATATAATCTAAAAGAGTAAAGTATTTAAGAGATATTTTTAAGGAATCTTTATAAATTTAAAATATGTAAGATTTTTAAATATAAAAATATTATGAGGTATTACGAGAATTCTTTCACCGGGGTCGTAAATTATTTTCAAATTATTCGAAAGGTATTCCATTGGCAAAGACTGGAGAGGACGGTTTTGCTGAAGTATCTAAAAATTTATCTAGATACAAATCTGAAAATAATTTTGTTGGGCTATTAAAATAATTATTTAAGACTCAAACTTACTCAAACTGATAAAATGATCAATATTGCAAAATTATTCATTAATACTCATCATATTTGAGATTCTTACATCATTCTGGTTAAATTTTAGCAGAAAATTTTTCCTTTTCATATACTTTCGCAGCGCATCTTCCAATGTAGCTTAGGGAAAGTGGATATATAACGTCGGAGACACCCTGTATAGCTTTTTATTGCAGCACGCCAGGAGTCGCTCCCACGTTTCAAGAATGCGCTCACGTCGCACTGGATCGCTTCCTAGCGCGCCTTTTCCGCATCCTCGTGCATTTCAGGCTTCTCATTATCGTCATTCATCGCTATTTCAATTTCAGAAATGCTATCTCGTGAGACGCCGCTATTCACGCCACTCGGAGTAATTTAGAAAAACATTGAAAATTGCTCACTTTACGACGCGCTCGGCCTTATATGGAGTCATTTTGTAGCCTTGATTGTCACACTCCGGCCTACGTTTTACAATCGACTGAACGTAAAAATATCGACATTACACTTTAACACGCGACTCGGATAACAAGTGCTACACAGTTGATGATTTCGTGTCACGAATAAAGCCTCAGAGATGTCTCTTTGTTCAAAGAGGTAACGCCTCCTCATCGAACTACGCCGATGTGTAATTACGTCGTTAAAAATGCATCATTACTGATTAGTTCAAGGTTGCGATAACAAATGCGGGCGGCTTTTAATTATTATAACGCCAAATGACTTAAAAGTTACACATCCATTGTATGTATTTTATGATAATTGATGATATATTTGATGATATATTTGATGATAATTTTTTAAGCAGAATAATTTCATCATCATTTTCCATTTACCGCTTGTGTGATTTTTTTCATGACTAACGAATTTTATTATAATAGAGAATTATGACGATTGCAACCGTTTAAGAATTAAATAGGGCAGCTTATATTGTTTGTTTGTAGAAGCCGTATTCTTATTCTTGATTATCTCATGAAATGTAAAAAAATATATCTCGCGAAATATATAATAAATGTAGATAATTTTTAATTGTACTATAATAATATGACTTGGAAGTCATATCCATATATCTATAATAAATTAATTTTTTTCACGAACAAAAAATTTTTTATAAAAAAATTAAGCGATGACAACCGCTTAAAGTGTAATTTATATAAATAATAATCTATTCAGAAACTATCTTCTTCTTATTTTTGAGCATTATTTTAAAATGTTGAAATATATCTTGCGATAATAAATATGTGCAACTTTTAATCATTGTATTAATATAAAAATGACTTGAAAATTACACATATTTATAATTTTTAAGTATCAATAATTTCATTAATATTTTCTATTTATTGCTTGTAACATTTTCATGAACAAAAATTCTATTATAGGGAATTAAATGATGATTACGGCCATTTAACAATTAAACAGTTTGCGTTTATTCGATCTTTCATCTATTCAAAAGATGTATTTTTCCTCTTAAGCTCCTAAATATCGCATGAAATGTAAAAATATATCTTGATAAATCACAATTACTTATTAAAATCGCATTTACTTGATAAATTCCGCAATTAGCCAGAGTAACTAATTATAAAACAAATGCAGTCACATTGCGTTAAAGAAGCACAACAGAATGATAGATAAAAAATTGTCTTGTTTTTATTACTTAAAAGGTTGTACACTTATCGAAAAATATTCTAATGAACTTCCACTTTGAATTTAGAAAAGAAATAATGAAGTTACGGAACGTTTCAAAGAAATTGTTCGACGCTCGGATAATACTCAAGTTTTAGTGTATGAATCACTGACATGGAATGAATACGGTTGCTATTTCTCGGGTTTTCGACCGGAGGCTCCGGCTTTTTGAATGAATTTCCGGTTTTCCGGCAGATGAAATAAATCTTGGACTAATCACTCTTGAATTTTGATGATCTTTTTTTAAATTTGTGCGTCGATTTTTTTGCAGAAGAAATTTTTTTAATAGAAAGAGCTACGAGAAAATATCAATTTTAATGTAGCAATCGAATCTCCGGATAGTGAGATTTTTGGCAAGAAAATTTCTAGTTCATTTCTAGTAGAAAAATTAAAAGGCACCCATGGTTGTGGCCATCAAAGAATGTTACCGCCTGCATCTACCTGATTCCAAAAAATCTTTTATGTAGGTATATTTGAAAAGAAAAAAACTTAGAGAGCAAAAAGGTCTAAACCAGTTCCACCAACGTAAAAATTAACTTTAATCTCAGTTTAACTTATTTTTCTAATTTTTAGAATCTTGACAATCGTCAGAAAGATTTTTAACGATAAAAACATTTTTTTCCTATATTTTTTCCTATATTTTTTATATTTAAAAAATTCATATTAAAAAAAATTTTTTTAAGTTTATTGCTTAAAAGAATACATTTGATGTTACGTTTATTACTTAAAATATATTCTTTAATTCATAAAGAATGAAGCTTGAAAATAAAAACAATTAAAATGTGTGAATATAAATATTATAAAAGACAGAGTTTTATTGTCACTCTTATAATTCATTTCTTTAAAATTTTCATTTTTACCGTAAAATAAAAATGATTATTTTAAGTTTAGAAGAGAGAATATAAACTCAATCTTGAGATAAAACGAATCCAGAATAATAAACTATATCCAAAATACATAGCTCATTAACATTAAATAATCATAAAAGCTTTATGTCGGAGTTTCGTCACTCCTCGGGAAATTACATTTTTCGAAAGTCCGACAAAGAACGAAAATGCGAAGAGCCGTTCATAAACAAAACAGTCGTGACGGCAATTTCAATAACGACTGCAGAACTTTTGACCGTTTCGATCTCCGCGTCAGACTCAAATATTTAGTTTCGGTACATTGAGCAAATAGTGCACGCAGTTGGATCGCGATCGTAAACATTGAAAATACGTGCAACAACGAAATGATAAACAAAGTATTATCTGCTGCGTTTTCAATTCCATAACTCGCTACTTTCGCGAGTAATTGCGCTCATTGTGGTAATTAAGAAATTGCTATTAGAAGCATCACAAAAATACATAAATAAATTTATATGAGATATGAAGTATGAAATGCAATGTTAGCAAAATAAGAGATATGATGTTAAAAGTAATCTTCTTTAAAAAATCCAATCTAACGTCATAAATAATTTAAGGATGTATTACATATATTTTCAAAATAATGAAGAAGTTATTAAAACATTACAGCTTATTTTAGACCGCATTTAAAAATAATAAAAAATTTAGCCACTATTCTCTATCTAGATCAGGACTTATTTCAAAATAAGAAATACTATTTTTTTAAAGAATGTGTAAAATGTCAATTTGAGCAGGGCAGTTATACATGTACGAATTTATTTTATTGGAGGTGTAAATAAATGTCTTCAATATAAACGTTTTAAATAATTTTAATTTATGACACACAGTAAACCTGCAAATCTATTGATAGTATATGAATGATTATGGTTTGCTGCATTTTGGTAATCGCATGTAAGTAAAAATAAGTGATAATAAACTAATTATAATTAATTTATTAGAAAAAAAGAATGTTTATAGCCCGTTCTTGCTTATTGTTTTATCTAATTATTGTTTTATCTAATTGATCATGAAATCAGATGTATGAGAAATTGACCATATTATATCATTGTAACACGACATTTTATTATGAATTTTTGAACTGAAGAGGACCCACAACTGAGGATCGAAACATTTATATTAAAGACATTTATGTATACCTTCACTAAAATAAATTCACATATATATAACTGTGCCTGACTCAAATTGGCATTTCATAACTTCTTTGATTTATTCTTCAGAGCCTAAATTTAATTTTCTTTAACTATTTTTTTAATCTGTGCTTCAATAGAAATGTATGGAAACGTATTATAAAATAAGGATATAAATCTCAATTTTTTCATAGAATATTGTCATTTTTTAATACAATTTGTCATTGTTTCTTTTTATTTAAATTTATAACGATAAAAATAATATCAAATAAAGTGAAACTTAACAAGAATGTGTTATTTAAGAAAACTAAGAAATATTAGGTGTTGGAATTAATTCGTAGCGGTTTACAAGTGATGGGAAGTACTTTCATTAATGTATTTTTTAATGCTCATGTGAAATAAATAACATTCTTTCATTAAAAAACGCTACGAATTAATTCCAACATAATAGATTGTTAACAAACACAACTTTCACATGTATATAGTTTATTTAAAGTATAAATTAACGTATTTTTGTAAAATAGATATAATACATCCTTCAAAAATGATCAACGTATGTATGAATGATTTCTGGAAATACTTGAAAGTTGGTATTTGACTTTCGTTTGAGAGCAAATATAGAGCAAACATGGATTTTATTTCCCGGAAGGAGGGTTTTAGAGTCTAAATCTCAACAAGGGCAATTAAAATTTAGACGAAAGACAGATTGTGTGTTGCCTCTGTGAAAATTTAAAGATGTGCTGCGTTGGATTTCATCAGTCTTTAGGATCATCGAGGCGGCACTCGAAGGTCAACCACTTCCGAGCGTCTTTACTGGCGCATACATCTGGTTGTTAAAAGTATATATAAATGCAACTCAGGAAATTCAATTTCCTTTTTAAGCGTGCGTAATTTAATATTTTTTTCTCTTTCCTTTGGAAGAACGCACGTCGTAACTCTTGCAATTTTTTATCACGATACCTTTATTGTAAATAATCGAAATCCCTACAAGCCACTTTGAAAGAAACTTTGTATTGTACTAAATATTACAGAAATTATGTATCATAAAAATAAAAATATTTCAAGACCGAAAGAACTTCGCAATCACTGTCGTCACCATTCATTTATCAATTGTGAAAAAATAATATAGACATAATCTCGGGTTTGACATTTAAGCGAACATTGGAACTTTTTAATCTTACATTACTCACGTACTTTTTCAAATGTAATAATTCACGTGGGACGTTTCTTTCATATTAAATCTCAATTTTCTTCGTTCTCTTTGGTAATTTATAATCAAATAAAGACTCTGATAATATTCTATACATCCTTTAAATAAACATAAACACAAAAATATTTTTTTTTAATTATGAAACAATTAGCGCTAAATGTAATAATGTATAATATAAATAGCATTCATATATTTAATAAATTTGTATGTTCTGAATATTCGCGAATGAAGAGTTAAAGAAGATGAGTAGCTTCTCGTAGATCATTCCAGCAATATTGCAGTAACATTACAAATATTACAGCAATATTATTGCAAGCTTCTATGCTGTACGGGTTATTTTATTAATATCGTAACTCCGTATAAATTCAATACGTCCTTTAAATTCTATTTTTAAATAAAACTGAAGAAACCGATCAGCACAAAGCGTAGGAGGTTGCATTTCGATTTCATCGAAAAAAAGGATAATTTATAATCAACGAAGCTCGTTGCTCGCAAAAAATTTATTATATGCTTCTGGAATAGCCCGAGTAAAATGCATAAAAAATTATTGTTAATAATTTCTGTTGCTTTCTGACGCACGGTTTTTCCATAGAGAGAGAAAAAAAGAGAACGACTGTTCTCTCTTGCGTCATTCTTGGAGAGGTCGAGTCGCGCAATGCTGCGACTAGTCGAGAGTCACTCTCGCCGTTCGCGTATGTATATAGATACGTGTTCGTACATTTCGATTTCTATTTATACATACCTGCGTGTCACTCGTGGGACGTCCAGAGGTGATCACGTAGCGCAGAAGGTCCGCGTGGCGAGTTGTACCGAAGCGGACCGAAGGGCAGCTGGCATTTGTCGGATTGGAAGAAAAGACAACGAACGGGTTCCTTCCCTCGTTGTTCCCTTATTGTCCGCTCGCTTGTCCGCCCGGTCGAACCGGGCGCGGACACGTACGCGTGCGCGTGCACGCACCACGCACGCACGCACGCACGCACGCACGCGGGCGCGATAATTCACGGGTTTAAATCACGGTCATTCCACTCGCGCACGACCTTGTTCGAGAACCGTATAAAAATCGTATAGCGACGCAACAGCATATAGTTTTCGTCACCATTCTCGTTGCATGACCGCTTTTATGACCCCTCTATCCCCGCCCTTTCTCCACCCGCTCCCTTTCCTGTTCTTGAACTCGACTCAGGAAAGTGGCGATCTTTCTCTCTCTCTCTCTCTCTCCCTCTCTCTCTCTCTCTCTCTCTTTCTGTCTCCCTTCCCCTCGCTCTTTCTCTCTCTTTTTCTCTCTCTTTACAAAGGCGAGGTAAAACTTAGCTATGCAACTTGTGATACTTGAATTCTCGTCATCTGTACTTATCTCATATTTTGTATTCTATTTTTATTTTATTTGATTTTATTTTCAAGTTTATACATGTATGATTTTCTTTCTTCTTCGCAATTAAATTGTATTGTAAATCTTCTTTGTTCTTTATATCACTTTTATTTCAACTTGCTCGTTCTTAGAAGACAGTTCTAGAATACTAACAAGTGCTCCCTCTCTCTCTCTCTCTCTCTCTCTCTCTCTCTCTCTCCCCCCCTCTTTCTCTCTAAGTGAAATCACTCTCAAGAAATCCTGTTCGCTCGAACTTCTCTCATCAAGATAAGAGATTCTTCCAGATTCTTCTCTCAAATTCAAAGAGATTTTTTTTTCGCTCTTTTGTTCTCTACATCTCTCGCTCAAAATCCCGTTTCGGTTCAGAGTTCTTTCCCGACGCAAAGCTGAAAGCTCCCGAAAAATCTACGCCGGCTAGCGTGATTGTGCTTACCATTCAAGCATTGTAATTAAAAAAATAACGCGATTCGCAGTCACTTCTCGCGTCGCAAGAAAAAAGATCGATCGATTCGCGCGCTCGATCTCCGGTAGGAGACCTTTCTCGCTTCGATTAACATTTGCCACGTTCACCTCGATAACAAAACCGGGTCGGGCGAGGGTGACTCATACCAACCGGTGAGTCTCGCGGTCGACGAACGCGGTGAATTTTATTGTGTCCCTTGCCTCGGCCGGATTCGGCAATCACGGCAGTCACGCGAATTGAAGGCCGGAGGGATGTCGATCGATAACGAAATCGATAATATATAATAAAGTATTACTTCACTCCGGATCCATCACAATTGACAACAGTTCTCAGAGACACCTTTAGGAACTTCGGAGTAAACAATTTCCCGTGGATCCGATCGAGGACGGTTTCCCCCCTTTTTTTTCTTTCGTTCTCTCTTTATTACTTTTTTTCGCTATTATTCAAATGCAGTCGCGAGACGCGAAAATCCAAACTCGCGATGCACTCGCGAGACGCGCGCGAGAGATACTCGCCCCTTCGCCGGCGATTCGCTTGGAGAGACGATCCGCTCGTCTCTCTCTCTCTCCCCTTTCGTGTTTTTTCTCTCTCCCTCTCCCTCTTTCTTTCCTCCGTCCCCTTTCTCTCGCACACTTATTTACTCTCCTTCTCTGTCGACTCGTTCCTCCCCTCCCCTCTCTTTCTCTCTCCCTCTTTGTCCTCCAAGTTTTTCTCCCTTGTCGTCTTTCCCCTTCGTTCCTCCCCCCTCAAATTCAACTCTTTCTTCCTCCCCTTTGTATCTGTCGATCTTCTCTCGTTTTTTTTTTTCTTTCCTTCTAGCGCAACGAGCGCGTGCCACGCAACAGCTCTATGGGTTTTAAGACGAGTACTTCACGGTGCCCATGTAAGGCACGCACTGAGGAGGAACGAGCTGCCGACTGCGAGCAACGGACTGCAAGTCCGCATTCGTCCGTTCACCAATTCAACCGCCGATCCACGCACCCACACGCACGCACGCGCGAAGTGGCGGAAGGGGAAAAATAAAGAGAGAAAGAGAGAGATCGCGGGTCCGGTCTATCGTAGAGAAAGGGAGAACGAGAATGTCCGAGAGAGGGAGAGAGAGAGAGAGAGAGAGAAATGCAAGGATCTGAAGGTGGAGGATGGGAATGGAAACAGGTAAGAAGCCGAGACGGACGCAAGAATCGAGAGACAGAACTGTTGCTCCAATGATATCGTTGACCCTCGTGACACTTATTGTAGAGTATCGATCGATGTTTAAGAATGCGATTACCAATAGAATGTGTATTAGATATCAATTAGAATCATAAATAAACACGTGAGGGATAGCGTAAAGCGATCCAGAGTGCCAAGTGCACTTGTATTATATTAGATAATTAGTGCATTTTAAAAATTCTTATGTATGAAATTGTGAAATTTGCAAAGTTAAATGTAAAAGCGTAACATGAATATTTCGAACGATTCAATGTCCAATATAATAACATTGTTATATTGTATTATTTAATAGAGTATATGTATTATTTAAATTGGCAAAGTTAATTATGTCACTGCATTTAGATACTTTATATGGAGAAATCTTTTTAATATTTTAACTGTTATGTGTACCAAAAAAAGTACACAATTAATAAGAAACTGTGTGTATCATTTTTGGACACACATAAAAAAACTTTTATTTTAATAAAACAACATAGTCTTGTTCTCTCATTTTTATATATTTATTAAACTAAAATAAAGTTTTTTTTTTTTTAACAAAGTGGATTAGTTTTCTGAATCAAATTATTATAGTTTAAAAGAAACAGTAACTAAAATTTTAATATGCACTAATCCAGAGTAATGCGGCCGAATTCACTATTAGAATCCACCAAGAAAATGTATTCTTAGTTGATTGAACGATAGACGCTTTGAGATTCAAAATGAATTCGCGAAATACTTTGCAATTTATTTATAATTACTTACAAGTATTTAGTTTTGCTAATTTAATAAAAGCATCCCGATCGATGAGCGTTCCTTTCGAAATCTCGATACCTGCCGGAAAAAGAGCGTTTGACTGATATCTGTGAGAGACAGGAAAGATTGACAGATAGGAACGGAGAGAAAAGCGAAAAGAAATAAATCACATCGATGTAAATTGTTCGCGTATTCTCTTTCGCACAAAAACAATGTAGGTCTCTATCGTCACATCACATACGATTCTATCATCGCAGCGCTAGAGATTGTATTGAAATTTTGTATTCATGTGCGTCGAATTTCGAATTTATTGGGATTATACCGATTTTTCGATTCTGTATTTAAATAATTTGAAGCATCGCTTGGTCCGATACAGAGGAAATGATTATCGAGATTTTAACTTGTTGAATAACTATAGTCCGATATAACTATAATAATTTAATTTGTGAATAGCAATCGACAACAGAATTGTGGAAACCTCGCATCGCATTATTTTTTGGTTTCTTTGTTATAAAAGCAAGGTAGAGAGAGAAGACGAAACATTGTGAAGAGAAAGAGTGGAGAGAGAGAGAGAGAGAGAGAGAGAGAGAGAGAGAGAGAGAGAGAAATAAAAAGAGAGAACGGATGCGAAGGCGGATATGGAAGCTCGAGATTGGTTGAGCCTCGGGTCCAGCCATGCCATTTGCGGACAATCACAAGACCCTGTCACAACTCAAGGGTGCAACCATAGCCATAAACTTACAACCTACATGCACGATTAAATATAAATGAGATTAATAAAACAGAAAAGAAACGTAGAAGATTTTCAATAAAAGTTATTTGTTCGGAAAAGGTAAACAGATTTGTAATCCTTTATATATATATATATATATATTTGATTAAAGAAAAGATTTGGAGAAATTTTATTAATCATAATTAATGTTAGAACTATCAGTCTTTAAAAGGAATTTGTTTTATCAATTATAATTAAAAAATATTTGATAGATTCTTAATAGCCTATGTAAATTGTAATTTTGATGCAACAGATCTTATATTAATCATAAAAATATCTTTTAAAACATATGATACGTGATTTATTAATGTCAAAATACATTAAAATATTAACCTGATAGAACAATTTGGTAAATAGAATTATATTCACCAGTGCTAAAAAAAAAGTATGAGGAACGATTATCTTCGTTCGTGTAGATTTTTTTATTGAATGATATTATTGTTGTACAAAATGTTATAAAAATATTTTTTTGAAGTTTTTCGAATTTTATCAAAATGATATAATCTGTGTAAACTAAACATGTGATTTTTTCTATATATTTTACACATATTTAATAATATGTATATGTATATCTTATTATATATACAAAATAAAATTTTATTACATGGCATATATAATAAAATTGACATTTGAACGAATGTAACAATAGAACAAGTTTTAACATCTTATTAATGTGTACATTTATCTTTCCTTGAAACCAATTCATCAAGTCTCCTTTCTAACAAGTCGGCATCTAACCGATGTTTGCACAGATACTGACCTTCTAAAAAGAGGACTGGTATATCATACTTATACAACTGGAAATACTGTTCGTTTCCTTGAGCAGCTATATCAACTTCTTCCAAATGATAACGACTGGCGAAATGTAAACGCAGTTCGTTCTTTAAAACGTCGCAAAGCAGACACGGGCTCTTTGTGTACAATGTTAATTTTGGTGGAGAAGATATCGGATGAGACCTAAAAATCATATAACATGCTTCCACTTTTGAGAGATCTCCTTTGCACATTACAATTCAACATAAAAGTCAAGAAAATTAATCAAGTTACTGATGTAAAACAGTTTATTTCTATACATTCATACAACAAAATATATAATGCAACGAGACATGTGCAGTACAATAAAATGTATAATAAAAATATATCGTAAAAAATTTTTAAATACTTCTATGTATTCAAAAGCCATTCTATATATATATATATATATATATCGTAGAAAAGTGTAAAATACTCTATAAAACAATAATCTTATACAAATAAGAAAAGCTTTTCAGTTACAGTATTTTAACAACTAGTTAACAATTATACAATACAGTACTTTAATAACGTACCGTTTAGTATAAAAATAACTGCTTTTTTTTATGTACATATAATAACATATAATATAATTCATATTATCGCGATATTAAAAATAGATTGTCCAGTTTGTGCAAATGGAAATGGCATCCGTGATAATCTTCGAACTTACAATTTTTCAATCAGGATTGATGACGCTCCACCACCCCCGTTGCAAATTGATGCGACGCCTTTTTCTCCAGCCTTAAGTGCATGCGCCAAGTGTACTACGATACGTGCTCCTGACATGCTATAAAGTTTATATTAATTTTATAATACGCATTAAGGTGTACGAAACAATAAAATGTATTCAAATAACTCACCCTATGGGATGTCCAAGTGAAACAGCACCACCGTGAACATTTACCTTGGCAGGATCAATGTCGAGTAATTTCTGATTTGCCACAACCACCGCGCTAAATGCTTCATTGATTTCCCACAGAGCTATATCATTCTTATTAACCCCAGCATTTTGAAGCAGCTAAAGACATGAAAACAAAAATTTTAGTATTTTCCTATTATAAAAAATTAATATCAATAGAAGAACTCACCGATGGCACTGCAAAAGCCGGTGCAATTGGAAAATCTATAGGATCCGTTGCCGCATCCTGAAAAGCGACAATCCTAGCCAAAGGCTTGAGATTCAATTTTTGAGCGACATCACTGGTCATCAAGATTAAAGCAGCAGCACCATCATTTAGAGTAGACGCGTTTCCAGCTGTCACTGTACCATTCTCTTTCTGCACATACAAATAAGAATACATATGTAGAGGAAGTATATATTAAACAAAAACTTTAAATACAAATAAATTAGTAAAGTATGTACAACTTTACCTGAAAAACTGTATTCAATTTGCTAAACTTCTCGAAGTTGACTCTTTTATATTCTTCATCTGTAGTAAAACTTACATCTGGTTTGCCCTTTTTTTGAGGCACGTTAACAGATACAAGTTCATCTTTAAATACATTATTATCATAAGCTGCTGCACTGCGTTTGTAACTGCTGATGGCATATTCATCTTGTTGCTGACGAGTAATATTAAATTTTTTAGCCGTGTTTTCAGTACAGTTACCCATGTGACATTTATTGTAAACATCAGTCAATCCATCGAACACAATTCCATCCTGTTAAATTTTTTTATGTTAATCATTTGTATAAATGTAAATGTATAGACATTTTTGTTTTGTAACGATACATATATAGAAATTAATAGGAAAAATAAATACAGGGATTACTCAACCTCAAGTTTTACTCCACCATATGACGTCTCACCACGTGATAAATAATATGGCACATTAGACATAGATTCCATACCACCGGCTAAAACAATATCTTGATGACCACATTGTAGAGACTGGGAACCTAACATGACACTTTTCATGCCACTTGCACAAACTTTGTTTACTGTTGTACATATTGTTGATGTTGGAAGACCTAATAACAAATATATTAAATTTCATTAATATTTTATAAAATATTTTTCTTTTAGGAGATGCAGTCAACACAAACGTTATTCTATTCTTCTCGGCAATGAATAATTAAATAAAACAACATATGTGTAAATTGTCTCCTAAACGGAAAATAGCCATAATAAATTTTAACATTTTTCTATGCAATTTGTCCAAAAATTTTGTTATTATTGTAAAAATTTGTAAAATATAACTATTAAAAAAATGAATGCATTTTCAATACCTGCAAATAATGCAGCCTGCCTCGCTGGTGCTTGACCCAAAAAAGCTTGACAAACGTTGCCCATATATATCTCTTTAACTTGTTCTTTGGCAATACCAGCTCTTTCAATAGCTGCCTGAAAAAAATAATTTAATTACTAATCACTTACATTGTATTATATGATTAAATATAAATATTAATTATATGTTTCCATGAATCCTTACTTGTATAGCTACCGCACCAAGCTTAGTAGCTGACATGCTTGACAGAGAGCCAAGGAATGAACCCATTGGGGTACGTACAGCACTAACTATCACAACATCATTTAATTTGACCTTCGAACTGTACAAACGCTTGCTCATAAAATTCATCTGAAAAAAATCATTTAAACAAAATTTCCTGTATATCTTTAATTAAACTTAAAAATTAAATCTTTTTAAAACTTATAAAAAACATGTATTAAAATTATAAAAGTCATACTTGATATAAATAACAAATTACTTTATCTGATATATGATTATAATGCAAAGTAGATTACATATAAAGTAGATTACGTATAAAAGTAACACAATGTGCTTTATAATTATAACTAAAAAAAAATCGAAATGTATATAAATCAAAAAGCAATTTTAATTAATCCCCAAGCAGAACAAGTCATTATGAAATCAAAATGATGTCAAAATAATTCCAAAATAATCATTAAAATTTTTCAATCATTTTCGATTCATTTTAATGTCATTTTGACTTGTTGTTTTGCTTGGGTCGTTACTTACTTTAGTTAATCTTGTTATAGTCGCCATAATAATAATAGATTTATTAAAATAGAAATATCTTATCTCTTAATGTACAGTCGCTTAGAGGTTACTATCAGCATAAAACAACGCAAAATGGTGTTTCTTGAGATCTATTTTTTATTGCTGTACTTTGAACCGGTGCAATAAGTTGAAGCGAAACAAATACAATATATGTTTGTGTCACTTCATCTTATTGCACTGTATCAGTTCAGAAAGTGTAGCAATAAAAAACAGATGTTTGGTTACGTTACCGACAAGATACTATTAAGGTGACTGTTCATGCTGACGCTCATTTTCAGTCAAAATAGATCACGTGATCAAAATTGACGCTTGATATTCGTCAATTTCTATCACGAGACTTATTTTGACACTGAAAATGAGCGTCGAACGTCAACATGAAAAGGTACCTTTAGAGATGGTCGACATTTATGAAAGTCGCGTGTCTGTTAAAATTTAAGTGATCAAGAATAAGAAATTAATAATATGTACTAATTTTATGATTTATTAGTTTCTTAGACATGTACATATGTTTAAAACTTAATAATACTCGATTTTTATTTAAAACTATGATTTTAATCGTTTTAATGATGTTATCATTCGAGTTTGATTATCAATATCGGAGATGATAACTGGAGAGAAAAAATTATAATTTTTCGGCAATACATTGTATATATAAGATATTATAGCATTAAAAGTATGCATACTTATTTATACAGTATTTATATAATAAAAAAATCACAAATTTAATAATGTATTATGAAAATATTTATGTCAATAGACATAAATTTTTATTAATTGTCAGTAATGTTATCGTTCTTCAATTATCTCCGGGCCCCATTAATAATCATGAACATTTGCTCAGAACCGACGACCTTTAAAACAGCTATCTCGTCAATGCAGCCGGTCACGGATAAATTTTCGAGACCATCGATGGGAAATGGGATCCCAGGAGTTCAGGGATAATTGCAGAATGATGACATTATCAATAATTGATACAAATTTACGATTTTACTACATGAATAAGTATACTTTTAAAGATATGCGTTTAAGCATGTAAGATGTTATTGTAATGAGCTCCTATGTCTTTTGTAAAATTCGACGATACCACTTGCTGGTCGATCCAGAATATATGGATGGATTCCCTCATTCATTACAACTATATTTTGTCCTTTGATTACAACCGAGTTAAAATTCATATTCAACATGGAAAGCATCTGATAAAGCACTTCATCAGATAATGTATCATTCGAATTAACAGCAAAACAAATCAGTCTGTCTTTGAACATTTGTTCAGTTTGTGGCAGTTCATGTATCACGCCAAGGAGTCGTTCTTCGATGATCCAAAAATAATTACAGATAGATAAGAATCGAGGGCCAATGTACCCAGCATGATTCAAGCATTGAATTATCGAGCATTCTGTATCAAAATGATTTTTCAATAAATTTCTCCCTTATTCTTCTTTCTTTGTACATATGGAAGGAACAATAATTCTTAAATTCCTTTTTTTCGTGGCACGTTCGAACTAGAGAGCCTCAAAAGAAAAGAGTAGTAAATTGCATCACGTGAATGCCCGCGTCCAATCAGGATGGTCACGTGACCAGTTTTCTCCAATCTCTTCCATGCCTTGGAGCTTTGATGCCCGCGTCCAATCAAAGGAGACAGTATACACACGTATTCGAACAGCAATCCTTTCGAATATTGAAAAGAAAGTCGTTATTTTATTCGAATCGTACAAAAGTATCGAAATGTTAAAAGTGACGTGAATGATTATCAATTATAAATTATATTTACAGTTTGCGTTTATTTTCCATCTCTAAAACTTCCATTCTATATACATTTGCCACTCTGTCCCTTTGAAGGAGAACCATTCGACATTTAAAATTTTAAAACCCTTCCTTACACCAACATCCATTTTAGCGGTAATAGAAACTAAAGATTTGTTTGCATCGCATCCCAGCAAACGAGAATGAATTAAAATGAATTGAAATTTTTTTCTACCCGAATGCGTATTTTAAATAGCGAATACTATTTTTTTGGATTTAATTATATTCAATTAGATTCAATTAGATGCAATTGGATTAAAAAACTGCATTTCCTATTCAAAATTTTGAATTGAACAGTATTCACAATGTGTGTGTTGTGCACAGAAAAAGCTAATATTATTTTTAGATTGAAAGGAATAGAGGTATGCTCCATGCAATTCCTATAAATGAATAAAAATGCATTCAGGATTGAAAAGCATTCATTTTAACATTCGTGAATCAATATTTCTGAAAATCTGAGTCCATTTCAATTCATTTCAATCCATTCTCGTTTGCTGGGGTATGCGACGCAAACAAAGATTATTTAGATTACTCCAACATGCTTCAACATGTTCGTAACTCCTATTCATTTCAACGAGCGAGTTTGAGTGAATAAGAGCTATAATTGGAGGAAATAGGAGCATGTGAAATGGGCATAAAAGGTAGCAACTTTTTTTTGAGGGTTTCGGAATTCAGTCTACTCACCGAGCGATTGGTTCTTACTTATGGATCCATAGATAAAGACTAATCGCTCGGTGAATAGGCTGCATTTTGAAAACAGCAATAGAAAAAAAAGCTGTTGCAACCTTTTAGTTGGTGAGTGTACCACATCTATTTGGAAATACTGTCGTAGTATCGAAAATGGATGAGGTGGATATCCGTGCTAACAAATGTTGCCAATGCATGCTCTTTATTCGTAGAAAATAGGAAATACGCATTTTACTAATTATTTTTTACAGTGTTGAATCTACAGATCAATAGATACTACGTTTTATCTACAATGTTGTAAAATAGATATGATATCAATTTTTCATATCGTTAAAGTGGACGTTGTTTCGCTAATTTACAGACTGTTGTTTTGATACTTGTAATGAATTCTACAAGATATGAAAAAGGCTGGAAGTGGCGAAGTGCCCTTAATGGATGTCAGCTGGTGTCAGCTCACAGCACTTGACAGCACTTGATAGCAACGAGTTTTTGGGTTTCTTTTTGAAATCATTAAGTTTCACTCGATCAATAATCGGTTTTCTCTAATTTTCTTTTGCTAAATACAGCCTATACATTTTGCATGTTGTATCCCTAAATCGATAATCGTAATTATTTGACTTGTGTTACATGTTCGAGATGTGTTTAACAATTCAGCAAACTGTCATTAAAGACTTGTTAAAATTCAGCAATGTCACTTACTAAATAAGTCTCATTTTAATCAGCTGATAATTAAAAAAATTTATCAAGTTGATTTGCTATGAGTTCCCTAGTAGAAATAAATCGCTGAAATCTATGTTAATTAATCTATTTCAATATAATTCATACTGAAATAGGTTTGACATAGATTCAGCGATTTATTTCCTTATCAATGCAGACAATAATCTGACTCGACGAAAATGAACGTCGAGGAAAACAGGCTCAGAACGTTTCGTGGCAAGTGGCCGGCTAACGCCGCTGTCGATCCAACGCGTCTTGCGAAAGCGGGATTCTATTACACCGGACATGACCTAGAGGTTCAATGTTTTTTTTGTGGCACGAGGATATCCGACTGGAATTATGGTGATCATGTTATGGTTCGTCATCGAACGAAAGCGCCTAAATGTCCTTTCGTCCTCGCACCGACCAACACTATCAACATTCCCTTCATACCTGGCATAGCTGAAAACGCTGCTGCAGAATCATCAACGCATCAACAATCGTCGGATGATGATCACTCACAATGGTCCAGCAATGTCGAAAACAATCCAAGCCTACCGCAAACATCTATGGATCCCCTTAAGGAATATGGTACTCTTGTAGAAAGGATAGTGTCATTTCAAAAGTGGCCAAAAACAAGTATTATCCATCCACACAAGTTGGCTATGGCAGGATTTTATTATCTTCAAAATGAAGATATGGTAAGAAAAAAAGATGGACCTGATATATAGAGATTGTTGTAAATCTATTGTAATTTTACTAGAAACTTTACAAAAAATAAAGTTTTATATATTATCTGAAAATATTTTACGCTTGCATAACATTTTGTACAAATAACAGGTGGAATGCGCATTTTGCAGAGGTGTCATAATGAATTGGAAACCTGGTGACAATCCAGATAGTGTACATAGATTGAATTTTCCAAATTGTGATTTCTATATGAAACTGGAACCAGCAGAAGGTATATTATTATTTTAGTAACTTCTTGAGACATGAATATATTTAATCTTGCTTTAGTCTAAATATATAAAACTTGTGTACTGTATCAATTACTAATCATAGTTTTATTTCGATAGAGCTATTTGGATTTGTTTGTGTCGTGCCTGAAAGTCGAACGAATATGCCAGGAATACAAGTACACAAAACACCCCAAAGACCAGGATTCGCAATGTATGAAAAAAGATTGCAGACGTTTAAGGGATGGCCAAAAAATCTTAAGCAAACTCCAGAAATGTTAGCTGAGGCTGGATTCTATTATAGCGGTCAGAATTATATTTATCTTTTAAATTACTAGATCTTTTTTTCCCATGAAATGTTTGTCCTAATCTTATGTATTTGATATAGGATATGAAGATCAAGTTAGATGTTTTCATTGCGATGGAGGATTACGAAATTGGCAACCAACGGATGATGTATGGGTTGAACATGCACGATGGTTTTCAAGTTGTTTCTTTGTAAATCTTGTGCGTGGACAAGACTTTGTTAAATATTGCGTTGATAATAGAAATTTCGATCTTTCGGTAATTGTCATATTCCACTTTTTTATGATTTTATGAATTAATTTAGTTAGATAATACAAGTAGTTAGATAATATAAATTTTATATTGTAAAAATAATATATTGTCTATATTATGTAATATATACATAAGATATATTTTATATTGGGTCATCTAAAAAGTATCCGCGGTTTTTTGTCACTAGATGATGTTGATGATCAACACCATCTAGTGACAAAAAACCGCAGATACTTTTTAGATGACCCAATACATCATGTAACATGTGATATTTTTTAAATTTCGTACAGATTATCACTGGCATGCCAGAAGATAATGCCACAGAGTCTTCAGTTGAATCTGTTTCAACTTCACAAAATAGCAAACCAGATGATACAATAGCATCTGCGACAGATATCGTAGAAACTTTAGGTGCATCTGTTTCGACAATTTCGCAACCTAGCGAATCAAGTATGCCAGTAGATGTCACTAAAACTATGGTTGCATCTCTTTCGACAGTTTTACAACCCAATGTATCAATAACGAATGCAGAGGTAGAGAAACTTTTAGAAACAGCTCCAGCTATGGCAAGTAAAATGATCAAATTGTACATATGTATGTATCACATTAAAATTAGAGAAAACTTCGCAATATTCTTATCAATTCAAACTTTATATATAAAGAAAATAATAAAAACATTGATGATGAAATTTTTTTGTTAGCGATTTGAAAACGTAACTCAAATGTTCTTAATTATTCTTAATTAAGATTAATTAATTTAATATGACTTTCTTTTTTTCTCTCAATATAGGCTGCTCTTGAAATTGGGTTGCAAGTAGATAGAGTAAAGAGAGCTCTAAAGAACAGAATGGAAAGAGTTGGTATACCGTATACTGATGTTGCACAACTGATACAAGATGTTCTACACCATCAAGTTATGGAAGAGAATAATAGGTATATAAAATACAGCATACGTATGTTACATGTAATTAGAAATAATCGAATTGTTGAGAATTATATTTGTACCATTGAGAATTATATTTTTTTATCTTTAGCCTTGATAACAGCACTTCTAACTCACCTACTTCAGAATTGAATAATTTGTTTAATCAAGTTACTATACAAATGACTAATAATTCCGCAAATAAAAATGATACACAGGAATCTGATGTATTTGAAAGAGATCTCGAGAAGAAAAAAACGGATGATGAATCAGATGATTTTAGTAAGTTAACAAATAAATATCATATATTATTATATGATATTATCTGTATATTATCTGTGAAATCAGTTACATGCCACTCATCTACTATTGTTTTTATCATTATCATACTATTGTAGTTGTGATGATTTTTTTATTAATTTTATTAATTTAGTTCATTTTATCAACATTTCCAGGAATAAGTTGATAAAATTAATAAAAAAATCTTAATTGATACAACTTCTTGCAATATTCTTTTGTGTGAAAGATTTCTTGTAAAGCTATATCATTGTCTTCTACATCTTATACAAACGTAATTTAATCTCTTGGAAAGAAATGTGCATACATGTAACTAAACAGCTCGTATTGCTTTTTTGCAGTGGCTTTGCAAGAGGAAAACAGAAAATTGAAGGAAGCTCGTTTATGCAAAGTTTGTATGGATCATGAATTAGCCATAGTATTTTTACCTTGTGGACATTTAGCAACATGTAGCAACTGCGCACCGGTTTTTGCGAGATGTCCATTATGTAGATTCAGGATTCATGGATATGTCCGTATTTTCTTATCCTAAAGTAGAGTATACATATAAATTTAGCGCCAGATTATGCGCGATTCGCAGTTTGCTATTTGAGATTTGCCAATGATTTTTTTATGAAATCGAAGGAAATGAAATATTATACCACAAATTTGTTCAGTTCATAGTGATTTAAACGATTGGATTGTAAACTATGAACCGTTAAAAGATTGTGAAGATATTAACAAATAATGAAATGTATTATTAATTGCAAAATTAATTAATTGCAAATTATTAATGACAAACGAATTATAAATTGTATGAATCGAGCATAATCTAGCGCTAATTTAAAGCCTCTCTGCAAAGTATAATAAAGATTGATGAGAATTGTTAAAAAATCAAATCCACATTATTTCTTCTGTTTTATGTTATTTGAAATGTTTTATTTACAAATGTCTCGTCTGTTATAATTTTATTTTAATAACAATAACTAAAATATCTCAGCTAATTTTATAAAAGTAGACTTGATTTGTAAAAAAAGTGTGATTGAAGATTGATGGAAGAGACTAAGATATAGAAATCACGCCATTTCTTCATTTAATTTTTGTTTTATATGTATATTGTGGACACAAAATGTCTTTCATCTATTATAATTTTATTTTGAAAATGACAATAACGTAAATTTCAGCTAATTTTATAAAAGTAGGAAAGTGTAAAGAAAACTTGCAATTGGAAAGAAAAATAACAATTGTAACTGATTACAGATTTGAGTTACAATTATTGAAGTTACTATTATCGAATTATAATAATTATTATTTGTGTGTACATTACAATTTTTACAGATATAATGATAAATCATTATATCATTGTTAATTTCGTAAAATATTAATCTCTATTAATATCATATTGAGATTATTGGCTTGGACATATAAATCTATATTATTCGTGTATTAATATCTTTGTAGTATACATTAAATATATCGTAAACTCGGTCATAAAGATATAATCTAATCAATAAAAAATATCACTTAAAGATATTTATTTGAGTATATATTGATGAAACAAGTCAGCCTAAAAACTTTCTGATAAGACTATTGAAATTCAAATGGTTGCTTAAAATATATTTTATCAGAATATGTACAAAATAGAAACACAATCTCGTTTAGTGCTGATATGTCTCCACGACGTCGCATTATGATAAAATATATGTGTATATGAACGTTGTTTCTCATAGATAATATAGATAACAGACAAAATAGTGAAAGCAATATAGAAATCAGTGTTGTTACGTTTGCCGAGAGTACAAAAAATATAAAATGATCAAATCGACAGACGATTGTCAATTTGATAATTTTAGAGATAAACGAATGACAGAAATAATACATATATATGTATATATATAGCTGTCCATACTAATTTCTAGTCTTAGCACGTAAGCTTAAGGCCAATATTACATTTATCCGTTTTTGTACAACAAATTTTTCAAGCCTGTTGATTGATTATCGAGTAGATTGAGAACTTCTGTGTTCTGCAGTCAATTAACACGCTTGGAAAAATTTACGTTACAAAATATTTAATGTACAATTTAAAAACGAATGAATTTAATATTGGCCTAAGAAAGCAAATTCGGCCAGAATCATTCCAAAGAAAAATATCTTCATATTTGTACAGTTTTGTTTCCTTTTATTGAAAGTATGACATAGAGATTAATATAGATGTGATATCCGTAATGTCTATGAAGCGAAAATGTGTAGTAATTAGCTGTGTATAAGCAAACAGTTATGTAAAAGTATCAAGGAAAGATTTTATGTTATATTAGATTTATAATATATCGTATATAAAGCATTGTAAAATAGAAATTCGTCGCGAACCGATGTCATGTGTCATATACTTTAAATGTACATAAAATATAAAATTTCACACGTATCTTGAGTTTTTCTTTTCTAAGTGACACGATTGTCGTTGACCATAGAATTTTATCAAGTCGCATTCCTGGACTTCATTATATCGTAACACATATTCAGATAATCGCACCGATTACAGTAGGAATTTTCCATTTTTATTTCTTTTATTATCAAGCGATTCTTAAAGTATCGAATAAGAGTTAAATTTCAGAGTTATTCCGCAAAAGCAAAATCAGATTATTTTATAATAGATCTGTCTTTTTCTGGTTTTCTAATTTATTATTAGATTGTTATTATATGTTATTTTATATATTTTATATATTATTTTAATTTCAAAATTAGATTATTTTTTTAAAAAAAGATGCTCTTTATATTTTTCTCAATATTACGCGATTCCTGTCATTACTATTAAATAACTTTTCCTAATGTCACATAAGATTCGAACGTTAATTTTTTTTCGAGAGGACAAAATCATATTTCTTTCTTCGAAAAAAAAAATTATTATAATTAACACGTACTCGACATGAAATAATTTTCGGATTAGCCAAAAATTGTAGAAATTAATTAAAAATTTATTCTTACCCTACTAACATGAGTCATCGAGCGATTCCTGTTTGTGCAAGTTTCTTTGGGGGTTGAGTCTTTCGATAATTATAAATTATACTACATTTTTATTATTTTCCAAAAGGAAGTGCCAATATTTATTCTAGAAAGTTGAAAGTATGTTGGTGAATTTTCAGAGATTTTTTTAAAAATCATTCTGAATAAGTGAAAGAAACGGACGGATTCTAATACCCATGCTTGTATGAATGAGACACCAAACTGGTGTAAGGGTTAATGATAAGTCTGTCCCCAATTTCTTAGCTCCTCCCAGGAGCTACTGCCAGGTACTTCCAACAGTCCCTACAAAAGGAGCAGATCGACCAATACTGTGCAATGTTGTGACTTCATCTGTCAGAGCTGCCCTTCTTGCTATTCACCCTCCCCACTACTATCACCCTTCTCTTGCCTTATCTCAGTCACTCGAAGAATCCTAGCCTGTGGCAAGGTACGGTGTGTTTCGGTGTTTTGTCAGACCATTCATTAAGGACAGCCCTTTTGTCGGAATTGGTAGAAAAAGTGAAAACTCTACCACCCTTTTTTCTCCTTCCCTTCCTTCCACTTCGCCTGAATGAGAAAATCAGTAGCTTGGTTTCTTACCCCGGAGTATTTTCCGCGCGTCGATCATACTCGTAGTATCTCTCCAGTACATCAGGATCAAATCGAGTTAAGTCGCGGATTTCATTATTCCGGGCAACTGAGTGAAGACTGTGAGCAATACTGGATCTTGGTGGACAACGGATAGCCTGGATAATAAGCGATACCTCTGAAACACCAGTGACATACCGGCACCTTCGGGAGAGCATCGCAAAAAAATCGTCGCGACAACCGGCTTCCGTGAGGGATTAGTATAGCAACGGGAGAGGAATAGCAACACACGCCTTATCAGCTATTATCAGCGGTATGTTGACGCCTTGATTCACTTAAATCATTTGAATTGGAGAAACGATAATGCCTTAACAGAAAAGTACTGATAGATAAGAGGATTAGATTAGGATAGATAAGTAGGATAGATAAGAATGATTGTTTCGTTCCTTCCTCCTTCCAATCATTTCTCTTTATTCGTGTGTCAACGTCGATAAACTTTATTAATTTCCAAGAAAGATCGATTTCTCTAACCTCCCAATCAGCTTTCTATTTCTTTCTCTCTCTTTCTCTCTTTCATTATCATTCACTCACCTTTGTATTCGGATACCGGGAAATTTCTCTCTCTCTCTCTCTCTCTCTTCTCTTTATTTCTTTCTCTTCCGCTTAGCGATAAAGAGTGTTGCGAAAAAGACGCGAATAATTCACGAAACGTACACGCACCGACTACGTCACTGACGCATGTATGACATTCTTTCTCTTTCGTACAAAGGCACAACGTGGTACGCGAACATTCTTTTAGTTCCACGCCGTTCGCTCTATGCAGTCTACATTCATCCCTTTCTCTTTATTTCGCTCAATCTTTCACTTGTCTTTTGTTCATCTCTCTCTTTTGCCGGCTGGATTTCATCTTATGAGATTATTGGAATTGGATTATCGTTTTAACTTGTAATTCTTATGTTCATTCTTTATACTTTGGCTCAACAAAAGTTGAAGTGGTTGAAAAGGAAAGTGGTTGGACAAATGTAAGATTTCGAATAGAGATTGAGGGACATCATTTCAAAATTACAGTTGGCTTCCGGAAGGAACGAATCGATCCGGAAGAAATTTCCAGAAAGAAAGTCTTGAGATCTCTCAGCGAGAGATTGTAGATCGTTTTCGAAAAGTATTGAGTTCTGTACAGGATTATAGGGTTCATTGTAGGAAATCTATCAGATTATAAGGTACTTCTCTCGAACTAGTCTTAATTAATTAGCCTGTTTAAGGAAAAAAAATTGCACAAGAACGAAAATATGTAATTCATAGTTTTCTGGGCGCTGAATACGGTCATATCAAATCATTATCAAATTATTTTATCGATCTTGTTGTAATTTTGAGAAATTTGTGTGTAGTTAAAATTATAAAATAAATCTATCTTAATATCTATCTTTTATATTGTAAAGTATAAATATATATATATGACCATGTATTTGAAGAAGTTTTATTATAATAGTCACAAAATTAATTCTACGGCTGCAATCATATTTTTAGATTTAATCCAAATTGCAGACGGAGAATTAAGCATGTTCATTTTTTAAATCACGTTAATAATTACATACGTCAGGTAATTGTGTCAAAATTAAATATATTGTCAAGTTCATAATTATGTTCGTAATTATCAGATTAGTCTCAGCGACTTGAAAGCTTTTTAAGCTCTTTAAGTTTGAATAATACATTCAAAAAACATTTGAATTCTTAATAACTTATCCAACAAGCTGGCGTCAATTGTTATTCTGACGTCAAAATGACGAAAAATAACGTCAGCATATTTGCTGAGTATTATGAGAGATAACTCTGACGCAATCTAATATTAACGTCATTATAGATATCTTTTTAGCTATAGTCGATAATAAATTTGTTTTAAGGATTAAATATTAACAAATATTTAATTTTAATTGCAATGAAACATATTTTTTTATTTTTATTATTTATTATTTATTTATTTTAATCCTTGTCTCGCAGCTTAGGATTAGCTTCCAGTTTACATTCCTTAAAATCCATATAAACAAAACATATACATTATATTATATATTATTATTTTATTATATATTATATCTCTGATCCATTCCATTATATTAAATAAATTTTAATTAAACTTCAAACGAATATAAAACAAACTATCTATTTTGTGAACTCACTAGCCTGTCTTACATTCTAGTTTAGCCCATTATCACAAATTAACATAGTTTATATATACCCGCTAAGCCTAATGGCTTGATACTCTTGCACTCCAGATATTTCTGACTGACTAGCTGTGTATCAAAAATATTTTTATTGTACTGACCGAATTCTCCTCATCGTTAATACATGTAGTTATTATCTTAAACATCCACTTACATAACATTCTCCTTCCTCTCTGTTTCCCTTTTTTCTTCCACCTCTTTCCTTGTTTATCCTCTTTATTGTTTCCCTCTCTGCCTTCTTCCCCTATAAACTCTTCCATTTGCAATTCATTTTTTGTCGCTTCACACTCCTTTAATATGTGGAATATGCTTTCTTCCTCTACCAGGCATATTCTGCAACCCCTGTCTTCGATCTCTCTCCAATACTGGAGCTTCCCTTCGTCTCACTTTCACATTTGTATCTGGCTATCAGACTTCTGTCTTTCCACTTCTTTTTTCCTTCCAAACCTTTTGATAATTTTTCTGTCATTTCTATGCTTTTATATTTTATACAATTGTGTCTAAACTCATTTATCTTCATTCTTCTTTCTTCCTTCTCCTTATTCTCTATTACTTTTTCTCTTTTTTTCACTCAAGTTCTCAGCTTACTTTTATCTCCGCTTTCTTTTCCCCTCTCCTGTTCCTTGCTCATCTCTGTTCTCTCCAACATTTCCCTTCTTTTCTTCTCTCAGTTGCCCTTTTTTTTTTAATGTCCGCTTCTTTTTTAAAACCTTTATGCATTCCTGTATAGCTTTTTCTTTGTACTCATTTTTTCTTCGTATTTGATTGCTCTTCTAATCGCTTTCGTTTTTATTTCTCTTATTTTCGTTTCTTTCACTATATATATATATATATATCCCTCTAAACCTAAAATCCACTTCACGTATTTTTTTTTATTCCGTTCAGTCTCCTATCCTCTAGCCAGCCCCACACCTTTGCTTCGTATAGCGCAATACTTTCCACCAGTGAATCAAATATCTTCATTTTTCTCCTGAAATCATTTTTAAATAATCTCTCTTCAATGCTCCACGTCCTTTTCATTGTTACTATTGTTTTCTTCATCCTTTCTCTAATGCTTTTCTGCCTTTCCATTTTTCTATAGAGTATATTCCGAGTATTTTCTTTCTTTATTCTCTTTTCCCCATTTCTATGTTCTTTTGTTCATTCCGCGTTTTCCTTTCTCGAATATCATTACTTTCGATTTTTCTACAGTTCCTTAAACTCTGATTCTCTATCAGCCAGCAACACATAATTGTCAGCATACATAATTGATCAACATTTTTCCTTTCTTATTACAATGCACACACATGTGCATATGTTAAATAGAGTTGGACTTAAGACGTATAAAGAAATGTGATTAGAGAATAGATAACAAAAGAATTCTGGACGGACAAAGGTCTATGACCTTTTCTCAGATTTTCTTTTCTATCTCCATCCTCTTCAATAACTCATTTAGCTTTCTCTTATCTATGTTGTCAATGTTGCTTTCAAATCAGCAAAGAAGGCGAATATCTTTCCTTCCTTTCTGCTCAGCTCTCTGTTAACTACATAATTTAACATATACATAATGTATACCGCGTTCATTGTTCGTCTCTCCTTTTTAAATCCGAACTGCTCTTCCTTCCAACTTACTTCTTTCTTTTTTTCATTTAATATGCTCGCGTAGATTTAATGAAACATATTAGGTGTTGGAATTAATTCGTAGCGTTTTACAAGTGATGGGAAGTACTTTCATTAATGTATTTTTTAATGCTCATGTGAAATAAATAACATTCTTTCATTAAAAAACGCTACGAATTAATTCCAACACCTAATATATTAAAATATTATATGTTAAATATTATATTGGGTCATCTAAAAAGTATCCGCGGTACTTTGTCACTAGATGTGTGTTGATGGTCATATATCTAGTGACAAAGTACCGCGGATACTTTTTAGATGACCCAATATATTAAAGTAACTCTGTTTTGCAACTTCAATTACAAATTTTTCAACTTTTTGTGAAAAGATAGAACTATTTGGTAAACGGGATCATATTCAGTGCTCAAAAACCTATGTGAACCGATTCTTGGACGTAAAAAAATTATTTATTGAACAATATTATCACGAAGATACAGAGGACATTGCAATAATAATAATAAAATCTTATCGCGATACTATATCTATAATCTTTATTATTTTTCCTGATAACCTGACAAAGGTCATTTAGTTATTGTATCAGGCAGATTAGTTTGTCGAACACAATGGCTTCTAGCGACAACGTAATTAGAAAATCATCCAAGAGGGTAAACATGATATATTAGCTCAATTACGTTTCTCATTTTTCGATAATCTATTGAAGAAATGTCTACACAAATAAGGATAATCTCTGAATTTTACAGAAAATTTACATTCCTAGATTAACCTTTAACTTTAGAAATTATTAAAAGCGCTACCATAAATAAGATTCTTGCTAAGAATTGATTTTTCCATTACTAAAAAATAGAATAATTTCTTTTGCTTAAAGTAAACGCTTTCATTAATAAAAATTTCATTTTAATTGCACCTTTAATATCATCCTTTATCGGTAAGGAATTAATTGCAAAGAATTAATACTTATTTAAATTCCTTAGATTTGGATTAATTATTCAATTATTATGCATCATTAAGTTCTCTTAAATGTATAAAACTTTCTCAATGAAATATAAATATACGTAGATCACTGATATTACGTTAAAAATAACGCAGGTAAATAAATCCATATCTAAAGATTTTACGTAATATTACATAATTCGTCGTAGAAATCAGCGCTATTAATAGAATGTTACAAATATAGTTTCGCTTATATTGCATAACGACTAAAGAATGTAGTGATAATCCTTCCTTGTATTTCCGTGATTATTAAGAACTTCTACACGCAGAAAACAAAGAGCGTAAATACCTATCTTATCGCGTAATAATTATTGTATTTGGTGTGATAGTAACAAGTTAGATGACAAATGAGAATACCTCGCCATAATGTATATACGTTCCAACGCGACGAATGTCTTTCGTATGAAAATTATTGAGTGAAGTGTATATATATATTTATATACATATATATAAATGCTGAAGAACGATAACTTTGCGCAGGTGTAAGTTTATATTATTTATTTCGCTCCTCGTGCTATTTGAAAAGTATTATAAAATCGGTCGAAGAAGCTATTTTATATTATAAGCAAATTGAATTTGTTTTAGTTTAATAACATTGATTGAGATATTAAATTTATTAGGATTTTCAAAATATATTTTAAATAAGTTTGATTTTCTCAGCACATTTTTGTATTATCTCTGCCGCTATATTTCGAATAGAAAAAAATTTAACCCTGAGTATTGTGGAATGCGCTTTTTTGTAGATTATGTAAAAGGTATAAAGAGAGCATGAGATCGAGTGTTCGATAAGAAATGGTTTAGATAGGACAAATATTTATTTTAAATGCGCGCATGTATAATTGTAGATAAAGAGATCCTCCTGTCAGTCTTCTTTTAAACTTCGTGAGTCTTTCTTCAAATTCCATAGTAATCCTTAATAGCACACTTTATTCGAGAGACTTTTTGACGAACGTTCGTATTCTGGTAGCAAGCCGACAAATGACATCATTTAATATGGGGATCCTTCGAACGTTCTTTGGAATGTCCCTTGGGAATTTGTGCTATTGGGGATATTCTTTCTTTTTTTAAAAGAGAAAGGTTAATCGTGCTTATCTCCGTCTACTTATTGTATTTCACAAGTATTATATTTTACAGGTACAACGGATAGACGGATAGGCTTAACTTTTTTCTTATATAACTTTTTTCTTCTTTTTGAAAAAAGATAGAATATTATCGTGGAATTTGAAGGAAGATCACGAAAATTAAATGACAGGCGGTGATTGATGAATAACGGGCGGATCTATTTATCTACAATTTTACACGCTTAAAATAAATATTCCCGCGTACTTTTGTCGAACAGCAGGCAATAGAAAGAATGTACAGAAAAATTTACCATAAGTAACGTTTGTCTCTTCTTTTTGCAGATTCCTACACAAACGGACGTTTTATTTTAAAAAAATGAGGCCATTTGAGTATTTCTGTAGAGCAATTTCCGAGCTGGAAAAGCTTCTATCTGATGATGTAGATTATTTGGATCATTGCTTTGAAATCGCAAGATTGCATTCTTTCGCTACATGGACTGTGTCATTTATGGATCCCAAAAAACTCGCGGCCGCCGGTTTCTTCTACACCAAAAAGAAAGATATAGTAAAATGCTTTGAATGCCAAATTACTTTGTCAAACTGGATAGTCGACGATAATCCCAAGGCCGAGCATCAACGTTGGTCTGGAAAATGTAGATTTGTCCGGAATGTTCCTTGTGGAAATGTACCAATCGGCGCCAATCCTAGCACGATTTCTAAACCCAAACGAGAAGATATTTGCGGACTTTATGGCCTCAAGTACATGGCGCTTTCTGCTCCGGACAATGATCTGCAGGTTAAAAATGTTATGAATTCTAGTCACTCCGTACCTTCTGATCTGAATGAAGATATTGACATTACGGTCTTCTGGGACGCCGATACGAACTCCTACTTCATGGCCAAGCTCAGCGACGTGTTAGGTTCGAAACAGCCCACATACGCTTCTTATGAGCATAGATTACGCTCTTTCGCAATATGTACTTGCGATACGATATGTGAGAAAAAAGAAGAATTGGCTAAAGCTGGTTTCTTTTATCTTAGCGGCCTTTTTGAACCTTCTGATCAAACGATGTGTTTCTACTGTGGAAAATGTCTGAGAGCTTGGGAACGAACGGATGATCCCGTGGAAGAGCATGTTAGGTGGTACCCCGAATGCAAATTTATCAATAAAATATTAGCACAGAAGGAGAAGAGCAAATTGTGCACGATACAGATAGATCACGAAAGTGAAATCCCTATTAAATGCGACTACCGTTTCTTAATTTAATTCAATATTCTTGATAAGCGAACTATCCTTTTTCAAATTTGACTGAAGTCTAACGATAAGGCTGCATTACAATAAAAAAAGAAGCGTGAAACATATTTGCATGCAAAATATTGAGCTCATGTTAGACAATACGTATGAGAATCATGTAGTTATAAAGAATTATATATTTTTTTAATAAAGATACATTTAGACATGTTTATTCATCTGATATGATGATTAAGAACAATTTACTGCAATCTAAGTCAATCGGAAAATTTTGTCTGTTTAGCGTCTGTTTAGCGGCGAGTAGCTAGAACTGTCGATAATTCTAATATCTAAATCAAGCTCAATTTTTTAGTTTTACCATCAATAAAATTCAGTTGAATAAATTTATTTAATAATTGAGTAAACAATGCTTAATGAGATGACTCATTAGCGGACTCATCAGTACTATGCATATATTGTAATATAAAATTCAAAATTGTGTATGAATTTCAGATGCGTAATATTTTCATGTAATAAATGTTTATTTAAGTGTTTATTTCATCGTGAGATGCATGTGATAAATTTTATTAACTACATTTGTATAACATCAGTATTATAGTAAATATAATATTATAGTGAATGATTCTTATATTTATTTAATGCAAATACATATCTCGTCATGTATTATATTACAAATTGATTGCATTGCATGAATTGCATTGCATTGTTATAAAAAAAAAACGATGTGATACGAGTTATAATAAAAATATAAATTTTATAAGAAAAGAACCAATTTTTTTTATATTACCTCAACTTTTCATCCAATACTATTTACTTGCTGCATACGAGTTGACGGATAAATATTGATAGATTAGTTAGTTATTGATTATTAGATTAGGATAGATTAAGTATTATTTTTATTTATGATTGCATAGCTGATTCAATTGTGTGTATTATTTATTTAAAACGCAACCTATTTATTTTCCTTCTCAAGATAGATTAAAATAAATATAAATTAAAGATAAAGATAAGAATTCCAAGAAATACAAATGAAAAAAGCAGATATAAATTTACAATAAAAGTATGAAGATAAGAATTTTAGTCTACAACATCACTTTACTAACAAGCGAACCTCGCGAAGTGTCAAATTCTGATTTTAATGAAACTTTGTGAATTTGTAGCTTACATAAAGAGATGAATTTAGAAAATATCAGTTGGGGTGGAAAAACGGTTTAAAGGGGTGATGAAATCATGTACAGTAGTTTTCAGCTTTTTCCATTATATCTCGAAAATTATTCGAGATATCAAAAAAATATTTGTATACAAAAGTTTTACAATCAAATTATCTCCATTCATTTACATCAATAATATTTTTTAAAAATAAAATCAGAATTTGACACCTCCCTTGTAAGTACTTCAATTAATTCGTGATACACACAAACGTATGTACAAACACGTAAGCTTTTTTTAAATTTCTTTAAGAAAATCATTCAAAGTACATATTTCTTAGAAATATGTAAGGAATGTTAATTACACACACACACACACACACACACACACACACATACATTGTAGATGTATATGTAAGCATCGCACATTAAAAATATAACATCATATGTCTATCGTCCTGTATAAATAAAATTAATGTGTGTGTGTGTGTGTGTAATTACCATTGTACGTTTTACAATAAATACAAGTTTATTGAACTGTTTCAATTGCCAATTATTAAATCGTACAAACATTTATTTGATAAATATATCAGAGAGCTTTCAGTATATTTGAATGAGTTTTCCACATGTAGAGCTAAAAAAAAAATTTTTTTTAGCTCTACATGTGCAAAACCCATTCAAATTGATGAATGACAATTTCGACAATTCCTTTGAGATTTTCTCAGAAAAAAATCCCTTGGAATATACTGAAAGCTCTTTTTACCTGCTCAATATTTACAGGTCAAAATATTTTCAATAAATATTTTCGAAATTATGAGGAATAAAAAAATATTTTATACAAAGTTTTAAATTACTTTATTCTCTTAATAACGATATTTATGTTTTTTTTAAATGTTTAAATATTTTAATTTACTCTCATTTCCAAAGGTTGTTTTGATCCTTAAATTTTAAACTAAGCAAGTTTTTCGTCCTGTATAATGATGTGCAACTTGCGGCTCTGTAGATATTCTATGACTCGCCAGTCTAAGGCTTGGCATGGATTCCTAGTATAAGGGATCTGCTTTCTCATTAAATCTTCTAACCTATACATTAAGCACAATAATACATCTTTTGTTAGCATAAAAATGGTCTCATATGTATGTGCTAACAAAAAATTATATAAAAAATTTTTAATTTTAATTAATAAAAACATTTTTGTGCATACATACACAAAACATTTTTTCTTCAAGTTCAATTAATATAAATATGAAGTACTATCTTTTCGTACACGTAGAGCCCTTGGCTGTCGAAAATATAAGATCAATTTATTTCGTACAAACGTAATAAACATGCGTTTCGTAAGATTTTATCTACTTCCGAAAATAGCTTTCTAAAAATGATTCTTAAAAAAAACTTGCGCATCGCTACTCTATAATATATCGAAAATTCATTAAAATCGATGAGAGACGGTGAGGTTTTCTTATGAGAACTGATGAAAATTTATAAAATAGATACTGCAGAATGCTTATAACTACGCCTTAGTACATATCCGCGTCTTACAATTAGTACGTATCTAAATGGGATAATTAGTGCGAGTGTAAATAGGATAATTTATTCCTAGTGTATGATGTCATCGTTTGTCAATGTGACGTGATGCAATAATACATCACATTAACTTTTGCGTTTTAACTTTTGAATTTTACAAACAGATACAGAAACGCTTAATACGCAGAAGAATGACGTAAAGGATTGCACAATTTCCTGTAATAATTCGAAATAAAATATTCCGTTCCCTATGAGTTGCTTTAACGTCAATGTAATTTACGTGTAATTTACGTGTTCAAATGAAACGTTGCGCGACGTTTCGAGCAACACTTGTAACGTTATATATTAAATGTTTTGCAATGTTTACGGAACATTTCATTTATAACGTGTCATTAGTAACATTTCAAGATGTTAGTATAACGTTATATATGAGACGTTTATAAAATATCCATTACATGACGTGAACTTTTTTTTTGTAATAATTTATATAAATTTAAAACATTTGAGAATCAATCTAAGCTGATGCACTGAGAGAAAGGATTTTGTTAATTTAGCAAACCACCAATAACTTTAACCGGTGATCGATAAATATGTGACAACAAATTTTATGTTACTAGTCTGCTATACCAACCAATTATTGGTTGAAGCAAATTATATAGAATCTAACCTATCTTTTGGATAGACTTTAGGCTCGTTTACACAGAATTCGTAAATCGTGAAGGCTTAAGTCATAGGAAACCGACCAAGCACAAAATGTGGGGAGAATAGACTAGAATTGATCAATTTCTTACGATTTGGGATCCTGCAATCGTCTACGATTTTTATATATATTTGAGCCTCTTATTTGTTAGCGATACTATTGATTATTTGTTACATTGACAAATTAATTTGCATCGTAACAAATCGATCAATTTTTTAACAAATATCACATTTGCTTTCCCTTGATTTGTTCCTATAATAAAACCATTTCTCTCAGTGTGGATATGCTATCATTAAGAAAGTTGGATTATCTATAATCGTATAATTGCAATATTAATATGATACGATAATGGCTATATTAAGCATATAATATGACTGAATTAATATATTTATGGCTAATACTTCTTTTCTCTTTTCTCTCCGTGTACGAATTCATCATAATAGAGTGTTGAGAAATGGGAATAAAAGGCTGAAGTAAAAAGGATACATAGGTCAGATTTCACAACATATGGTCACTTAAAGATTCAAAGGTTACTATGAGAAATTTATGAATGAATTTTATTAATAGATGTTTTGACACATACACAGAACCTTCAGTTCTCATACGCAAGAGGTCTTCTTCAAGAGATCTTTTTAGGAAAGTCCTTTGGCGATCTGTGCTACATGGGAGAGATAACCGCATATATTGTGAAAACGGGCCTTAAATTGCGTTATAATAACAATGATTATAAACGCTTAAAGCATGTAAGCGATCAAATCAAATACTTAATTAATTTATAGGATTTTGTTAGTTATCGCTTCTCTCGTTTTCTTCGTGCGCAACAAGAGAAAAACGTACGTTTACGAAATTCTTAGATATATCATGTTTTGCGTTTATAAACGCGCATATAATGTATCATTTTATTTTTCGTTAATATATATTCAGTGGACGAAGGTAAAATAATCGTGCTTGAAATCAAACGCATTCCTTTTCTACCTCCTGTGAGTTTTACCTCCTCAAATAATTACTCGATCGCTGGACATATATTATATTACATTATATTACATTCATAGCATACGCGAAGTCGTATAAATGAACTCACGACGATGAATGATTTTATGTATAAAAAAAATATTTAAGAATAAAACTACACTTTTTTCATTTGTAGTCTCATTTCGATATTTTTTGAAATAAACATTTTTTGTGTAATTGCTGTAAAGCAATTTCCATAGTGATGGCAATCTTGTATAGTTTTCCCTTCAAATAATATATAAAATCAGAGTCATGTCACCAACAATGAACAATCCCGTTAGGTTTAAAATTAATGGCCTGGTCCTTTAAGTCAACAAAGCGGCTAGCCTTTGCTGAGCGATTGAATGGGCGCATTCAAGTTTCAGTGAATTCAACAATGAATGAGTGTTATTGATGTATTCTTTTAAATCATCCAATCAGAATATTAAATTTGGAAAGAAACATCAGTAGTAACGATCGCTCATTTAATGATGAATCTGCTGAATGCAGTCTGATTCAGCGTCAGAAAAGATCAAAAGTTTAATCAATTCTTGTATAGGCTGAGCCTTTTTTTTATCCGAAATGGAATTCATCAATTCGCCTTTTTATCTTTTCTTTCAATCAAAAGATTTTTACTTTAAAAAATTCCTTTATCATAAGTATAGATCTCAATTTCTGAAAATCCTTATCCTTAACGAGTTTTTACAGATTTTATGCATTTGTGTGTGTGTGTGTGTGTGTGTGTGTGTGTATGTGTGTGTGCAACACATTCTTCCTGCCTCTAGTAATATGCAGTCGTTAATTGTTCATAACGATAGTTGCGTAGCTTTTTTACTATATCTGCACAATTGTCGTTATAAGTACATGACGATTACATAACGAGTTACAAAATTCCAGTGAAAATATGTTGATAAGGAAGCAAAAGAAGAGCAAAGATCATTTGAATGCTGCTTTTTGTGGTGAAATGGAGATAAAAAATCAGCTTTTTTCGCTACATAAAATTGCACCTTAATATAGGCGCTGCGTCATTCGTGCGCGAAAAAAACGATTACGATTACCATAACACACACAAAAAGTCGCTCATTACTACATGTTTTTATTACAGAGAAGAACTATTATTGTAATAACCGTATCATATTGGCATATTTTAATGATTACGGTCAACGCGATGCAACAAATGCTTTATTAAAGCGTTCTCAGTCAAAAAGATAATGGAATCGACATCAATTCGATGTCGATTCCATTATCTTTTCTGACTGGGTTTTTAATTGGTCATTTTGTAAAATTCTTTCTTCTAATTAATCCATCAAACGCTTCAAAGTATTTGTAGCGAGTTTTTGACCACAGTCTATATTAAGATGTGGCCATCTTATGATTATCATAATTAAATGTATTAGATGGGCGAAAATTATCATTATTTCCGATTGTGGCGAAACATTGAAGTGTTTTTCTCGATGTGGCTATAAAAATAATATTATATAGGCTATAGTTATACTGTTGTCAAATCTGTTCGAAAGTTATCCCTTATATTGCGATTTTCTTATAATATTTTAACTATAATTTGGACCTTTTGTATTTTTCTCTCCAAAATAAGTCAACCGTCGGAAATTTTTCTTACTCTTTGTATGCCTATGGGCGTGTCCAAATTCCTTGAAAGTGCTCTCCTGATGTATGTCTGTGTAACAGGAAATAACAAGGATAGAGTGATATTTGGATGGCATTTGAGTGAAAATCTGAACATAGCTCAAGAAATCTTTCTCTCTTATTATAGATATATATAGATCACTTTTCGTTTCAGCCGTTTTAGATACATTCACTAAGTACGATAATGCAGATAATAAAAAGTATATTTTATCACATCGTTCCGCTCTTATAAAAATTTTTCATTATTTTTAGACCTCATATGTTTTTAGCCCGTTTCATTTTCTAATAAACAATTTTTTTTTAAAACGGAGTTTAATTATTTCATATTCATTGAATAAAATGCACATTTCCACCACTCAAATTAATCGTTCGCGCGGGCTAAAAACGAGCTAAAAACGGTGAAAAATTTGTATAAGGGCATTTATAAGGGAATTTCATTACCTGTGTTTGATCGATTAAGTCGATTTTTCTCGGAAGTAAATTAATATAGATACGGGACAATATATCGGAGGACTACACATGTTATTTTATAATTGAGAGTTTTCTTTTAAGTCTGAGATATAACTGAAAAGCACAGGCAATATAAGAAACATTGATTTTAATCTATCAAAAACTATCAAGTATATATACCAGAAAATTTCATTGAGTTGAAACCTGTTTTTTCCTAATCCTACTGTCTATTCTTAATTGTGTCTTAGGCTATTCAAGAATTTGCAAGGATTTCTTTTCAAGGAAAGCCAGTGACATACGATTTCCTGTTGAGTTAGTTCTCTTATTTCTTAAAACGACACATGTTATGTGTATAACAAAATTTATTATATTAGGTGTTGGAATTAATTCGTAGCGTTTTTTAATGAAAGAATGTTATTTATTTCACATGAGCATTAAAAAATACATTAATGAAAGTACTTCCCATCACTTGTAAAACGCTACGATTGTAAATTATTAACTTATATAATATACATATATAATATATTTATACTCATATAATATATAATAGTATTTCTAATAATTATTATATTTATATTTATGCGTATGAATTATTTTTTTCTTTGTCAAGATGTACAAAGATTTTTAGAAAGCGAAATAATACAGGATGTACGTTTTGAACTACATTAATATTAAAATACATCTTGCTTATTAGTCAATTTTATGACGTAGATATGACGTAGATATGATGATCGAGGCTTAGAGTATTTAATTTTTTGTGGCGCCCTTGAAATTTACACGTGGCGCGGTTACCTATATAAAAAGCGTTTTCTGAGAATTCGTTCATTCGCGATTGCGTGTCGATCAAATGCGCAGAACTCTCGTAGGCGTATATATTTAGATTAAGCGGATGTGATAAATTTTAGAAATGTCACGCTTAATCCATTAAGTCATATCATGATAAGATAATGATCCTTTTTAGAAATATTTATTTTAGGTATAGTAGCCTGTTTATAGCTGCTCACGAGAGCTACATTATCATAAGATATTCTATACATGCAGGAGATATACATTTCGTAAATGGTTTTTGTAAGAATTTTTCCAGAAAAATATTGACTTAAATATTTGCCGGTACCAGTACATGTGCGCTCAGAACAATGCCTGCTTACTGAGTGCTCGAACTTTTGTATACTTGTTTGGTCTGTATCTTTAGAACGGAATATACCAATCAGATGTAAGTCATCAATGTCAATTTGATTATTTCGATGTCGAAACGACGATCAATTCCATTGTCATTTCTCATTGGAAAGAGCTCACTGAGCTCTGCTGAGTTCTTATAAATGTCGATCCGCAATATAGGATGGAAAATTAAACTGAAAACGAGTCGAAAAGTTCATCATGTGCCATGCTTTGATTTATAAATAGCAAACTATTGTTTGTCGTCATTTTGTCAGTATGGTACTAGTTTTAATAACTTCAAATATTCACCAAGGACGCGTGCATTTATTAACTACGCCTTTACGAATTGACGTATTCGACAGAATGGGCAACATTTTCAATAATTTAAAGTAATAAAATTTATCGTGTGTAAATATAGTTGAGAATATCGATCACTTTGATATTAAAATAACGATCGACAAATAACGTTAATTTGCTATTCTCATAAAAAATTTTATTTTACATTTTCGATTTTTCACGTAGTTTTTTTTTCGCATAAAACCATCCCTTTTCCGGTGATACCTGCACTAAACAGAACATCCTGTACATAAAATTGTTTTAACATGTTCACTGTCATGCATCACATATGTGTGACATGTTGATTTGTTCGACAGCTCGGCGGCGGCGTCATATATATTATGTGACATTGTTAATTTGTCGTTTTATGATTATGCAAATTTATTAAGTAAAGAAATGAAGTTTGTTTTTTGAACGTTTTTGTGTAAAAGTATTGCAAGAAAAATTCTGAACTGTGGAAATGCTTTTCCTTCAACCGTTGTTGTAACAAACGTGTTAAGGCCCGGTCTCGTCAATGTAATATTAACTTTAATCTCGTTTAACTTACTGCTTTTCTAATTCTTAGAAATAATTAGAGTAATCTATAGTTTGTTAGAAACAGACATGAGGAATTCTTAATCTTCCGTATTAAATTTTTATTTTTCGTCCGAATCTAATAGGTCTTTGAACTTTAGTACACAAATTTTTATATTGTGTTCTGAATTATATATTATACGTAAAAATCTAAAAAAAAAATTCTTACATATTTGTGAAAACTTTAATAACGAGTTTTTACTATCATAAAAATATGTTTGAATTGTATTTCATTTTTTTAATAGATTTAAATCTATTAAAATTTACAATAAAAAAAGTCGACTATATCGAAAGTACAATATATTGTCGGTAGAACATTAAGAGAGAAAAAGAAAGCAAAGGAAGATTTGAAAAATGACCGGAAATTTCATTTTAGACAATACTGGAAATCTAATCTGATAAATGCGAAATATTCTGCTTTTTGGTCCATATAGTATTGCCTGGATTTTAGAAACATGTTTGAGTTCTTTCTTTTTATTTCTAGTACGCCTGTACTTATATGTCACATTTATATTCCTGCAGAAAAAATGGAAAGTAAACCAAAAATAATGGACCCACCACAGAGTAGTCACCCGGAGCGCGGATATTGTTCGATGCAAATAACTTTAGTCATACTTTATCTTAAGAAAAGTTCACATTTCTTTCTTTTGCCGCGTATTGATCCCATAGCGGCTTTGTTCACAGGAAATTTTCCAGTAAAGCCGGTCGAGTATATATTAAGAAAAAAATTATTTATCTTTTCTATTGTAGATATTCTAGACTTATAATTTTTTATTTAAAGACAGACAAGATTTATTGAGTAATATACATCAAGTTTATACGACCGACGGCGACGTTGGTCAGACACCTTTTTTCAAAGGTATCTTAAGTGACGTTTCTAACTGACCACGAAGATGACTTTCAAGTCTTATAACTTGAAAAATACTTAATGAAAAATAACTTTATTATAATGTTTTGAAAAGCTTTTTACACCAGCTATTAAATTCTGGCATCAAAAATAGGGCATTCCATTTAAAAAAATCGATTTGACCTTGACTTGACCTTGACGACGTCACTCGTGGTCAAATTGATAAGATAAGTAAATAAAGCATTTTAAACTACATAACTTTAGTACAAAATATTTTTCTCAGAAATGCTTACTTTTCAAGATATTTAAGAGATTATTTTATTGAGTTTACGGGACTTTTCTCTCGAATCTCTATATTAATAATACTTAAAATTAAAAAGATTATCTTTCGTTCTAAAAAAAAAAAAAAAAACACATCAGAGAAGCTTAGGTAACAAAAAAATCTTTTTCAATTTAAAACTTATTTATTTTTTAAGATAGATATTCTCATAGCAATAACAATAATTTATTTATTGTTTTTTGAGAAGAGTTCTTCATATTTAAAATTGTATATATTATTTTCGATTAAAATATTATAAAGAAAATAAAGATCAAAAGAAAAAATCAATTCAATCAATACTGATATATTCAAAACTCTTAAACTTCATTCTTATAGTGCGATTGATTTGAAAGGTAAAACTTTGAAGAATAATTTTTTCTGCCTTGGTATCACTGTGCAACGTGGCGTGTGTATTCATTTCATTGAGCAACCGCGTATTGGAAATTCTTATACTTGATAAATCTTCAATGGGATTTCGTTTGCAGTCGAGGCTCACCCTTCTCGTCGCCACTGTGCATGTACTAACCTTTCACGGTCGTTAGAGCCGTACCAACACATATCAACGCCCTGGGTAGATACGGCGAGGAAATTACTTACATTCCTGTGTTGATCGTCACCGCAGATGAAGCGTATTGAATTTGTAACTTTCCCTTGAACTCCATAAATGCAACGTTAAAAAAATATAATGTATTTTTTTCTCGTGTTTTGTACTTTTATATTTTAGAAAACAAAATCATAATAAGGACATTAAGTAGAAGTCATTGTAGGAAAAATCATAATATTATCCGGGATACTTTTAACGATGACTTTGTGATGAATTCTTGATATGTAAAGTGGTTTTTCTTAATTAAAAAATTCAAGCGATTAGTGTCATTAGATTTGTTGACTTTCGAATAAAAATCTTATTTTGATTGAGATTAGATGGAGAAAAATTATATTATATAATTAAGTAACATATTAAAATAATACAAAAATGTCGAGGGCAAAATTACTTTTTAAATTTTTGGAGTGGAAACTAAAAGGGAAACTAACTTATTTATAATTATATAGTGGGGCAATCATTGCATATCACTTTTGTATGAATTAGTTTTATATAATAATTAGATTTGCAGTAAAATCTTATTCTCAGAATACAAATCATATATTAGGAACAAAATTTCAATCAAAATAAAATTAAAACTCTAAGAACAAAAGTAAATTTCATTCGCATTTCATAACGATATGAAAACACAATTTATAAAAAATTTACCAATATATACCGCTTTATAGATAAAAACAATTGAATTTAAAAAAGAATCTTTTTAAATAAAATACGCATATACATTTTTGGATGGAATAGATTCGTTCTAAATCAAAAAATCGAAAAATTTTTAATTTATTTCCAGGAACGTGGGACTCCGCACAATAAAAGGAACAGAAAACAGAGAATAAGAATTTCAACATATCAGAAACTGTGTATTCACAATACATGATTTTTAATAAGTTGAAATTCTTATTCTGTTCTCTGTTCCTTTTTATTGTGCGTAGCCCCTTAGTCTTTTGCTTTTGAAGGTGAAGGTAAATAGTGAGCGGATAAAAAGAATAAAAAAAAACAAAAAGGAGAAAAACACAAAGGCAAAGGAATGTAGAAGTAAGAATGTAGAAGTAAGACCGGGTGAATCAGGTGAATTACGATAGCCGAATAGCCGATTACTGACGATGAACTCATCTAAATACTCGGTAAAAGTATTTACTAATTTTTCATGCTGCCGCTCAAAATTGACGCTTGATATTCGTCAGTTTTATCACGTAATCTTTGACGCTAAAAATAAGCGTCGAACATAAAAAAGTACCTCAACTCATAGATCACGTATATTACCTTCCCCTTTAACCCTTCGTGGTCATACCTGATAATTTTATGTTGGTTACACAGAGATCAAAATGACCTCATCATTTTAATTGATTACCATATTTACAGCTTAAATTTTTTAAAATCACAAAAAAATGACTGAACATACTTTAAACATTGTAAAACATAGAAAAGCAGTGGCTTTAAAAAATTTTTAATTTTAACATATTTAAAAAAATCGTAAAGGCTGACATTCAAGGAACAATATGCGATTAAAGAGTGCAAAAAACACCTTTATTTTAAACTTTGAATAAATGGCAGTTCAAGTTCCGTTTTAAAAAAAAGATCTTGAAAATATAAAGCCTCACATCTTTTTGAGATCCCTTGGACTCTCATGACTCTCATGACTCTCATGACTCTCATAAACGAAAGGGTACTCGTGGAGCCTCGTGGTGACGTGGCGACCGTTCCTACCTGAAAATCCTACCTCGTGATTCGCGACTCAGACGCAACCCAGACGCCAATAGCGTCACTCCGTTGAAAGGGAGGGAGCGGGGATACAAGTTACTACGAGTTACTACTATCATTAATACTACTATCGGCAGTGCCGGCTATCACAGTGCTATAGTATGATATTGTAACAATACCGAACAGAGAGAAACTAGTATAAACGCCTCTCAGCCTTTTGTAAGCCAACTGTGCTATAATACAGACGGCTTATCGTTACTCTCGCGATAACAACTCAAGCTGTGCAGGCGGCGCTGCGACGATTTGCGGCAGCTCGAATAAACGTCGGACAATTGCGCTACAGGAAGTGCTGAAGCCGTCGACAGCGCCTCCTGCTTATTGGAGTCTACGTAACTTCAACGGCCAGGGTAGCATACCGTGCGTGTCTTATCCATCTATCGCATCGTATGAAATTCCTCGAGAGACGGGCAACTATTTCGAACGAAGCCCTTCGTACGGTACAGCAACGCAAAACGTTCGCAAAACGACACGACTCGCGAAACAAAACGGTTGCAAAATTGATGGAGAGAACGGGTTGCAACGGATCGAGCTGAGGGACAAAGCCGTGGCGTGTGGAAGACAAAGCCAAGTAGCGGTTCACGACAATTTAGTCACTCAAGTCGATCTTTGGGTACGTTTTTTCACAATGTATCATAATATATCACATTCTTTGATAACTTATATAAAAAAAAAAAAACAAGAGAATTGCTACTTTCTCTTCCTTGTGCTTCTTCTTTTAACCATCTGTACATCTGCATGAACGCTTGCCTGCTTGACGCTCATACGAGAAAGTAGTACATCCGGGATGGTTGAAGAAAAATTGAAATATTAAAATCATATATATATATATATTATATATATATATATATTATAGCCGAGAATTCGATAAAAGCAGTTGACCATGACAACTGATAAATGCCTGGAATTTGATTGCCTTGTTTGTTTACTTGTCCTCTCCCATTTACCACTCCTCTCTCCCCTCCCCTATCTTTCTCCTACCTCCCCTCTTTATCGGTACCTTTTGACGCAGTGTTGCGCGGCGTCGTTTGTTATCTAACGCTGGGCGGGTCTGCGGGAAGCAAACCACCATGTAACGGGAGAGAAATAATTTGTAGTGAGAAAAAGAAAAATTAATTTAATTAATGCAAGGTTTAATTAGAATCACAATTAAAGATGTTTTCCAACAAAGAGGTAGGGTAACACAGGTAACACAGTGAACGTTGGCAAACAATAAGGATGTTAATGATTCACTATGTTACATATTCCTTGTCGCCCTAAAATTAGTACAAAAAATGAGCTAAAGCTAGGTGCTTGTATAATTTTTAAAATAATTTTATCATGTAATAACAACAAAGTTTTTTTCCTTATTAGATTCCTTTTCAATGTTTAAGCATGTTCATGTATCTATTATTCAAATACGGCACAATAAAACGATCAGCCGTTAAACAAGTTTAAAAAAGGAAAGAATGACCGCGTTCAGCGGAAAAAATTAATCGCTTAGTGATTGGTTCTTATCTTTAGATCTTCACTGGATCTAAAGGCAAGAATTAATAAGTGCATTCAGAATGACAACCCTGAGCTCTCTGGCATATTTCATTAGATCCTAAAAATAAATATCCAATTAATTGATCAGTTTTTTTCTTAAACATAAGCATTGATAATTGACATTTGATATTAGAGAAACTTTTAGAGAAAGCGAGTAATTTGAAACTGGTGAAAGCGTTTTGCTTTTTGTACACTTGATTCTTTGAATTATATTTGAAAAGAATGTTTCCAGCTAATTCCTTAACCCTTGAACCTAATCTCGACCGACTTACGTGGAAGAATAACAAACGAAAGAGATTCAGGGTACGATTAATGCGATGCTGCAAACGTTTTGAAGCGTTTCTAATTGATCAGTTTGTAAAATTCTTTCTTCTAATTGATCCATCAAATGCTTCAAAGCATTTGTAGCGAGACTTTGATCACAGTTGCAACAAACCGACTATAATTTTCAAAATTTCTATCAAAATTGACTAACGATTTTTTTGCGAAACAATACGAAAATAAATATGTTGCAAAACAAAATCATCTGGGAAACAAAGAATTTCAAGTAGATATGAAATTCAAATAAATGACAAAACGTAAAATTTGGAACACAATAGCTGTTGTTTGTTTGGAACATAATAGCTGTTCTTTGTTGCTCCGCAGTCTATTATTGTACTTATTGTTGTAATCTAAAATGAAATGGACAATGCAAGATATCCGAGAAGCGCAAGGGAGATTTTATAAAAAATGACTCTACAAAAAAATTAATCGAAAATGTTGAATAAAAAGCTGTTTTATACAAAACTTTATTTTCGAAATAGAACAATCGTCGTTAAATGTATGCATTTATAAACATTACGTAAAAGGATACTTTAAGGATGCACAATATAACAAAATGATTTAAAAAAATATGTATCAAAGTTTTATTCTACATTTTCAACTTATTTTTCATATAGAATCATTCATAGAAACTCTTTTTTCCGCTTGTGCCATCAATTGTGTGGGACATTCTGTAATTAGATATTAGAGAGAAAAAGAGAAAACAAAAAATATATACATATATGTATATAGAATAAAAATTAAAAAAAATTAAGTATACAGAATTACCGATTCATTTGAACAATTTATCAAAATTTAATTCAAAGTCCCTACGTGAAAAATCTCATATTTTCTTTTCTCTTTTCTACCTGCTTCTTCAATCTTCTGTAATGTATTTAAAGCCTTTTAAAGGATTGTCCTTTTTTTCTCTCTTTTCTTAATGTCTTAATGTAAAACGAAGGATTATTGACCTCTAGTCTTATCTGAATAGAAATATCCCAAGGGATATTTTCTTTGAGCCAGGCAAAATACTAGATTAGAAGATTACATTTCAATACTAATTCTTCGAGGATTATATATATGCTATATAGTATTATATATATATAGTAGTTGATCTACAGAGATCAAAATACGGTCATCTTCCTATCTATACGTTACGTATAATACTATATATGTTGAGTAAAATTTTTTTCGGAGAGGAAGTTTTGGAACGTAGCCTAAAATAGATCGATTTACGAATAATGGCAGTATTTTGACCTCTGTGGATATCTTGGTGTTTTGTAATGTTCAAAAGAAGTAGCTGAGAGTATACTGCGGCTTTGTGGCTCTCTTAAGAACTTCTACTGCCTTACACGGATAACGTGTTTCTGAATCAAATTATTATGTCATTCTATATCGAGAGAATAAAATAATGTGTGTTATCGATTTGGATTGTCTATATCTTTTGATATCGTTTATCATTATCGAGGAATCTTTAATAAGAGATATGGCATTTAACGTCTAGATCATTCACTTCCATATGTTATCTTCGAGATATATGGGAGGATTTATTTCTAATTTCGTTGATGTTTGTTAGCTGATCGCAGTTAACAAACATTGGCTGAACTAAGAACTTCGATGTGATTTCTTTGAATTCCTTCAGACATAAAAATTAAAAATAAGTTTTCGCGTTTTCTGTATCTCTTGAATTTCAGATGTTCTTATATTTACACGGAAAAAAAAACGATTTTGCTGAAGTATCTAAGAATTTAGATACAGAATATTTGAAAATAATTTTGTTGGACAATCAAAATTTAACTAGGATCTAAATTCAGACCTGATTTTATTAGAACCATATTAAAAATTTTTTCAATTCAATTCATGCGCACTTTAATAAATAATCCATACAGAAAAATTAATTTTTCTTCAAAATTTTTAACTATTTTCCAACATATACATTATTATATAAGTACATAGATTAGATCTCAGATGATATCGATAGAGTTAAATAATTTCAACAAATAAATTTAAAAATTTGATGTACATTACAAAATGTGATGTACACAGAGTTTGAAAGATTAAACCAACGGAGTTCAACGTTTAGACTCGGACCTTTCAATTGTACAACAAACGTACCTAACTTAAACCTACATAAGCAACGTTGCCAGTTCTCTTGCAGCTGGAAATAATGAAGAAGACGCGAGCGTCTAAAGAAGGTTTTGCGCTGATGTCATTGTAATTCTCTGAAATCTGAACGATAAATGCCTCCCCTGTATATCATGACGTTCGGCATCAATGTGTCATTTTGCGATTACACGAAATATTGCAAAACAGACATGTGGACTTCGTGCATTTATCCTCAGATTTATTCGCCGATTCATAATGACTGATTCATAATGACTGACTTCAGCAAAATTAGTAAGAAACGATGATACGAATAAAATGAGAGGAAATTTTTATGGAAAAAAAAAACAGAACTCCCAAATAGAACCTCAAAATTAAAAACTGAATAGCAAATAATGATTATTATTGTGTCTAATTCGAAGCGATTAATTAGTTGAAACATAAAGACCAAGCATAAAGAAAGAAATCTGTGAAGACATCTAATCGATTCTTAGCCAATAGATAATTGTACTCTAAATAATGACTGTCGAGAGTTTTGTAACGACACTCTATATATCGCCTATCTATATACAGTAACGGATCAATTCTAAGCAGAATAAGACTCGCAAGACATGTTCTTGTAAGATTTGTAAATTGAAGATTAGAATTCGAACCAATTAGAACAAAACGAATTAAAATTAAAATTATCGAATTAATCGAATTCTAATCTCCTCAAATTCTTCAATTGCGATCTGACACAGACTGCAGCATAGACTGTATGTGCCTATATTCCAAGGCCATTTTTTTTGTTGAAACGCCAACGCATGACGCGCCTCGACTGTAACAAATAGGAGACAAAAGACGTTCCCTAGAGCGACACTAGCGAGACGTACATATATGTTGAATAAAAGGTTAAGCTGCAAGATACAATTTCATGATACCATGACCGAGACATTTCCTCTTGATACGCTGCCTGAAATATCCTGTGGAGTTAACAGCGCCTAGCTCTTTCTCTTTCTCGAATACGGTTGACATTCCACAAGACCGACATCTCTGCAATAAATCAGTCGCGGTTGGCTACTTTTCAACTTCTTAAATTTTCCGATTTCAATCAATCCTGATCTATCAATGACTTTTCAGGTTCCTGATTCATCGACTGCAGACTATCAATTCATTATAGATGCGGGACTTGTGGAATGTTGCTAGAAAAACTCAAACTTAAGATCCAGCCTGATCTCTCCCTGAAAACTATGTCGTTGCAACACAGGCTGTACTCTATGTTTCGTGTGACTAAATACTTTGGATTGTCGATACTTTTTAACGTGAGAATTCACAAAATAATTCTCAAAATAATTTTCAGCTCGCCGAAGTTTCTAATGTATTAAACATCACCAAGTATTTTTGATAAAGTATTCTTTCGTTTCGAAGTTTCTCGAGATTTATCATTTTGACATTGGGAGACATAGAAAAAAATGGAAATGGAATGAAGACCGGGGCACGTTTATTGCCTGCAGACGGTCCTACCGTTACAATTCACTCCGCGTCACGTTCCTGTGTAATGTAATAAGACGAACAGAAATAGAGGCCGCGTTAGCGGCAACATTGCATTCGATGTATGTACCGGGTGTCGCAGCTGCAAGTCTTCCGAACGCATTGCTAGTTTTATAAGGAAGTCTACTTTCTCGTCGATAGCAATGATTTTGTGGCTAGATTACATTCGCTGTAATATATATAAATGCAAAAATGATTAATGCATGAACTTGCACGTATATACTTATATAGGAGACATTTATGTTTATGCATGGCATATGTTTAAAATAGCGATTCAAGTGTGCCATGATTATTGTTTGTTCAAAAATCTTATTACTATTATATTATATTTTATTAACATTCGCGTGAAATGTAAAAAATAATATGCCCCAACAATTATTTTAAAGAAATTAAAGAAGAAATTTTGCGCTTATTTTAATCTAAAAGAAATATAGAATATTATTAATATCTTAATTTTTATAGTAAATAATCGAAGAGAACAATGAAAATTGAGGTTGGGGTGTAAATCTCTATGTAAGTAACTTTAAAAAAACATGTACAGTTATTTGTATTATTCGTTATTGTTATATATATTATAATTATTCATATTATCGCTATTCAACATCGATATATTAAACTACAAAATTCACCTCGATGTATTTTCACACGTTGATATTTCTTGAATGTTCAACAGATGTGAATATTTAAACAGGAAGCACGTATTTCGAAGGTATTTTATACCTGATGTGCTTTCTTTTAGCTTCCTTCCTTAAAGTAAAATTAATTATCTGTAACTTTTTATACTTTTTATACTTTTTATACTATTTATTTTGCACAAAAAGAAAAGTGAAAGAGACAAGAAAAATATTTCAAATATTGCCTGTGATTGTCCAGGCTATAATAGTTTTTAAATATTATACAGAGGTTTTAAAAAGTGTAACACTGCTCTCGTGGACAGTAAGAAGTTTAAATCAAATAGAAAAATCCTTTGCCATTTTACAATTTTCATAATAATTAATGAAATTAATTAATAAATGTCTGCTAATAAATCAACTGTCTACAATATACCAGCAGTGATAACAAATTCAATCAGAAATAAATAGTAAATTGACACAAAAAATACTCGTATTAACATATTGCTGTTTTTTTTTCTAACATAATTTAATATTAACAAATACCGGGTAAAAGCGCAGCTTTTACTGTATTTTTATCAACATTTTGTCCCAAATTATATACAAGTATGAAGTAAAACTGTCAGTGAATTTTTATTATATAAAATTTCAGCATCTATTGACATTTATTAGATGTTGGAATTAATTCGTAGCGTTTTTAATGAAAGAATGTTATTTATTTCACATGAGCATTAAAAAATACATTAATGAAAGTACTTCCCATCACTTGTAAAACGCTACGAATTAATTCCAACACCTAATATTTTTTTGTTACAGGTTCACAGGAAACAGCTTTATAATTATATTATATACAAAATTATATACAAAATTTATAATTATACAAAAATGACTGAATATATCGAACAATGTATCTTTTCTCGAAACCATTTGCAACGAAAATCACCAATAAAGTCTCATATATTTATCGAAGAAGACGAAGTTGATAATGGATCATCGATGTCTTTAGATTATCGATTTGAATCCGCTCGTTTGACCAGCTTTAAAAACTGGCCATGTTCGTGGACAAAGCCAGAGGAACTCGCGGCGGCTGGATTTTTTTATACTGGCGAAAGCGACAAAGTGAAATGTTTCGAATGTAATATAGAAATATGCCAATGGCGAGAAGAAGACAATCCAATGGTTGATCATCAGCGGTGGTCTGGAAAATGTAGGTTTATTCGTAAAATACCATGCGGCAATGTGCCGATCGGTACGGATCCTAGCGCAATTCCAGCGCCTGTACCTAAAGGAATGGATGTATGTGGACCTTATGGCTCAATATACATGCCTTTTTCCGGTCCAGATCATGAAGATCGAGAAATTGAAGAAAGAGTGAATTCTACATTGAAAGAGCTCACATCAAGACCGAAGCATCCTGAATACGCTAGTTATGCTGCTAGATTAGCATCGTATGATAGATGGCCTAAAGCAATGTCACAAACTAAAGAAGAATTGGCAACTGCTGGTTTCTATTACACTGGAAGTGGCGATCAAACATTATGTTATCATTGTGGTGGAGGATTAAGAGATTGGGAGCCAAATGATGATCCTTGGGTGGAGCATGCCAAATGGTTCGATTACTGTCCTTATCTACTTTTGACTAAAGGAATAGAGTTTGTGAGTAACATTACGGGGAGAACATATATCGGAGCAGTAAGCATTTAATAAAATATATTTATTGTTAATAGAATTATACAATTTGTAATAATTAATATATTTATAATAAATATTTTAATTATGAAATTGTGTTGAATGCATAATATAATAATTAATTCTAAATTGTTTTATTTTTTCGCGTAGGAAAACATACCTGAAGTTGATAAATTGAATGAAAAATTAGAGAAGGCTGATAGTGAGAGTACTGCCAGCGGAAGTTCTCAAAATTCAATCAGTTCTGAAATAACTAATAATACAGAAGCAAGTGCTGTATCAAGTGAAGCTAAAAGCGAGGAACAATCTGTCCAATCACAGGGTGACAAACCATGCGACAAGGATGCAAGATTATGTAAAATTTGCTATAGTAGAGAAGTACGAATTGTATTTATGCCATGTGGACATTTATTGGCGTGTGCAGAGTGTGCGAAAAATATGAAAATATGCGGCGTATGTCGTAAGAATGTTGAACTTACTGTACAAGTGTACATCTCATAGTGTCTTTATCCTTGTGATAAATAATCGGATTCTGATAAAATTTTCTACTTATCATCATTATAAAGACTGACATTTTCATGCAAAACTAAATGACATGACTCATGTAGCATACCGATTAGCAGGTACAAACTATATAACGTTGAAGCTCTTGTTAATGAAATATTAACTTTTCACGGTTATTATGGTCTCAATAGAAAGGATATTCTGTTGTAATATTAACAAGTGAATGTACTTTTTGTAATCGTTGTACAAGTAATAAATGTTCCTATATTTAAATATATATATATATATAAAAATACATATAGCTACGTAATCGGTATTGCAAAAATTGTTAGTCGATGTATACATATGTGGCATATCACAAGTTTTCATATTTTAACTATTGAATAGCGCAAATACAGGAAGTTGTTAAAATCAGAAGAAATAGGTTGTACCTGCAACGGAACGTTGCTATTTGAACATTTTCGAATTTATATTGTTTCCATTGCAACATTTGTCGAAAAGGATTTTGTGGAAGTCAAAGATAAAGCGGCACCATTGTACGAGTACAAATAGCAACACGGCATGAAGTCTAGTCATTAGTATTATGTAATGATGAGAAATAAGATATATATTCATATACAAATATAGATTATGAATATTTCTGCGTTTAGTTCATGATTGAAATGGTATATTGGGCTAAATGTTCGTATGCAAAGAGAAAAATAAAAACCTCCGTTATAAAATGAGTCTGGTTTAGGAGGTCAAGTCTAAAAATAATTTTGTAGAAAACGTATTTCATTTATAATTTTAAATCGTTTTCGAAATATAGGAGATGAGGACAGACTTTATCGACATTCTGTAGATAGAAATCGTTATTCTTGGAGCGTTAATGTTTGTATCAATATGTAGAATTGTTTCTAAAATAATCGTCACATTTCTTTTGATCTGTATTGAATTTTCTTCAATAGCAAATTGCGCAGTAATATACTTTTTCTTCGTGCTGAATGTTAGTAAACTAACTTTGTTAGTCTTTCTATTATAAATTAATGAAGAAATTCAGAATTTAATCTGCCAATCTTTTTCTAATTTCTGTTACAATAGAAATTCCGTTTACACATATTAACGTACTGCAAATGATTAAACACATCACTGTCCATAAGTGAAATATATGAACCTTTATCATAACGAATCTAAGCACTCCAGGGTATGGTTGATAAAAATTAATCCACGTTGATACAAAATTAACACAATATTCAAATTCAAGGCTCCTGATCTATCGCTCTTACACAATATGAGGTAAGCTCTCATTAATATGGCTGACAATTAAAGTATCCTTAAAGAAATGCAACGTAAGAATTTGTTAATGTAAATGTACGTGTCGTTATTATTATTTCGTAATATAATTAATAAATTTAGTAATTCTAAGATTATGAAACACAAGAAAGAACTTTTGGCATACTCGATAGTATATAAAGGTAGCTCTTTACGACTACATTGGTAGATATTTATAAGTTATTTCACATAAGGTTATTATACATTGAATAAACCTCAGATTTGATCATTTTATATAAAAGGCATAAAGAAACAATCACACATACAAGTGATCCACAATTACACAATTGAATCGAGTTCCTAAAAGTTGAGAATTCTAAGTTTATATCCACGAATTGATTAATTACAATTAGCATCGAAATTCTGAAACAATTCAGTATATATACAGGGCGACCGATAGAGACCATAACAGCTTAAAAGTAGAGAATATTAAGACGAAAATTGTAATACCAAAATGTCGAGACTATAATAGTTTTTGAATTATAATTTAAAGTTAGCGAATCACTAAAATTTGTATTTCAGGCGTGAGACAATACAAAGTGCTAAAAACGAAAGCTAATTGTTATCTCTTGTTTGTTGAAATCGATATAAAAATTACGCGTGTGTAAATTTAAATTTATTGATATTTATTATATTGAAAAAATAGCCTCGACATTTTGTTTTGATATTATATTTTCTCAAGATGATCTCAGGAATCTCCATTTAAATGTTACGGTTTTTATAACACCTTGTGTGTATATATTTATGTAAAATTAGTATAGGAATTGCATTTTAATATTTAATTTATCTGCGAATATATTTTGTATATATTATGCAAAATAAATTAGCGTATTTCCGTAGAGAGGGGAATACATCATTTTTAAACATCAGCAATATAATGGCTTCATTGAGCTTAGCAAAGTTACATATAAAAAATATACATTTACGTATGTATATTTCAAGGGTAATTCTACGTTTATAGGAACAAGGAAATATTGTAAAATTCTTATTTTCTGAATAATCCGAAATAATTCCAAAATGAAACATTATTATAATACTATATTTCGCTTCATTTCACAAATATATAGAAACTAATATGAGGTGTTGGTATAGAAACGTGCGTACATACAATAATTATCCATGAAGATAATGTTCTATCAAATATGATAGTCGTTCTTTCGACGTGGACGATCTCTTTTGTGTTAATGAAGCTGAATTATAATAGTGTGTGTTCAACAATGAGAAGAAATGAGACCAAAAATTTTGCATTTTCGTGTTGTAATCGTTTTTCTAATATAAATGTTCTCGTTGTAATTACTTTCTCTTTGTCCAAAGTTATTCTGTTCTATTAGTACACAATTATATAAATATGCACATGCATTAACACACACATACATATATATATATATTTTTGTATACTTATTTTTATGATAGATGTTAATTTTATTTTTGTATCACAAATGCATATTTACAACATAGATATTTTCACATTTTTCTACGAACTTTCGGATGTTCGACTTTTTTTTTTACATATCTGCAGTAAAATGCATTTGTGATAATTGGACGTGTACCCTGGGCAAAATAACTTTGACATTATATTGTACAAAACTTAGAGATACACATGTAATGATAACGACAATTATAATACAAAATAAAATTTCAAAAGAGAAAGATGTTGTTTCTCTCAATAACTTTCCATATACTCTCACATATCCACTTGTACATACGATAAGAGCACGATAAAAGAGAAATGTCACACGAGTTAACTCAATAAAGAAAAAAACAAGTTAGCCTTTCTATTAAAATGTAATGTATAACGCGTTTGTCTAGAATTGCATTGAGACTATTGCAAAAATAATAAAATATACGTGATTATGATCCTTGCAATTAAAGATTTATATTTTAATTTTTTTATTGCAACCGTTTTTTTTTTATTAAGTTCGTTGAATATATAAGTCATATGTTATAATAAATCATTACCCTTTAAAATCGATATATTAGGGGGTTGCATTAAAAGTTACTGTTTTTTCTTTGTATTTGAGCACTTATTTCAATAACAAAATATTGGGTCATCTAAAAAGTATCCGCGATTTTTTGTCACTAGATGTGTTGACCATTAACGCCATCTAGTGACAAAAAACCGCAGATACTTTTTAGATGATCCAATATATGAATACCTCAATCAAAGTATTTTCCCTCGGAAGCTATGACTTTTTGTCACTTTTCAGGCAGAAGTTGAATTCCATGACGAAAGAATGGTCTGTCTTTGAATCAATCCATTCAGCAACCCAATTTTCGACTTCGCTATAATTATGGAAGTGTGTATCTTCCAGAGCATATTGCATCGATCGGAATAGATGATAATCGCTTGGTGCTAAGCCCGGAGAATTCGCTGGGTGCGGGAGAACCTCCCATTCGAGATCCATCAGTATTTGTTTCACGATTATAGCAACATGCGGCCGAGCGTTATCATGGAATAAAATCACCTTTCGACGATTTGATGCAATCGATAGTCGTTTTTGCATCAAATTATCATTCAAACGTTCCAATTGTTGTTGATAACGGTGGTAATTGTTTCGTTCGGTTTAAGCAGCTCATAATACACGACACCCTCCATATCCCAAATACAGAACATTGCTTTGTTTGTCGTGAACGTCACAATCACCACTTTTACGAATGGCAGATAGAAGACAATCCAATGATCGAACATCAACGATGGTCTAAACTTAAACGATTTGTTCAGATACATGTACGGATCCTAGCACAATTCCGTTACTCGTGTTTAGAGTACTGAATGTATGTGGAATAAATATATTTTCTTAAATGCTGACTGTTCTGATATTGTATGTCTTCCCTGTAATCTTGCTTACGAATTCTATTCCTTTATTTAAAATCAGATAAGGATAATTATTTACTTTACTACACCACTTTACCACAGATCACCATTTGGCTACTATATAATTGTAAGAAATAAATAGAAGTAAACACAACAGAAGCTACGGTGCGATTCATAGCAAAGACACATGTTTCGTAGTGCAGAGGAGATTGGGCTTCGGTTCGAATTTCACTGCTGGATATTTTTCTGCAGTTGTCCAATGGATGAAAAACAAAAGATAGAAAGAATGTTGGTTCAACAAATGGAATTACTGATCGAACTGTTTCAAAGAGTTGATTATGACTGTTATGCTGCCCGATTAGAATCACAAATAACCTAAAGCAAGTTTGTTAGAAATTGAAAAAAAATTAACAACTGCTGGGTTTCTATTATTTGGAAAGTGATAATAAAATATTATGCTTTCATTGTCGAGAATTAGAAAACTGGCAGTCAAACGATGATCTGTGGACAGAGCATCTATCTAGTTCGATAACCGTTTGGTCTCTAATTCTCCTCCACAGTGAAAGCATAATATTTTACGTGTGAATATACATGCTTAAATGTTTACAAATACACGCGTACATATACTCATTATACGTAAAAGCATCATATTATCTGAAATAAACATGGCAGCAATCAAATTTTATGACTTTAGAGCTCCATATTTCTTTACCCTTTAATCTTCTGTAATTGTAGCAGTGGAGACATTTATTTAGAATTATAAACTATATCAAAATATCTCTCAAAACGGAGCAATTCGACTGAGATTATTTTTCATAAGGAACATATAGAGGCTGTTGTATTAAAATTCGGACTAAGATAATTTAATGGTAAATAAGAATAAGTTATAGGATCGATAAAAAGACTGATCATAAAAAAATAAACAAAATATGTATAATGAACGTTGATTACAAATAGTGAAAACAAAGTGATATTATAATACGACTTTATTAGATGCTAGTAAGATGTTATAAACTGATTTACATCTGGGCAAACGCAATGTAATCCTTTTGTTACAGAATACATATTTATATCTGAACGTACACAATATTAAATAAACTATATATATATTACAACCTCCTGCATGAAAATGTTAATTCTAATAAATGAATGATGTACACTTAATTATGCTCTATACGTCAAAAGTATTCGTTCCTAATTATACAATCAGCACAAAATCTTTTGGAGATACGAAAGCAATTCAGTGTAAAATATATATATTTCTTTAATGTTTTTATAGTTTTAATGTTTTTAGGTTTGTAATGAGTTGCATGTTACTATGCCTTCTTTTCTTTACAAACGATGGCATGTAATGTATCGTAACATGCAATGTGTCATAAACTGTTTTTAATTTATCGTGATAGCATTCTTTGCTTCACATACGATACAATTTGCTCTAAACAGTTTTAATTATTAAGCAATTATTAATTTAAAGCGGTGGATGTTAATACAGCAACCCCCCTCTCGTAAAAACTGTGCGGTTCTTGACTAGGAGCGATATTCAAATCGACAGTAAATAAAAGTTCGGTACGAGTACTATTCAAGTAGACCGGCAAGGACAGTTTGCCCTTTCTGATATCCTCCGTAGATGATCGCGCCCATCTTAGCATAGTGACTGGTAAATCAGTCATGATAGTCGAAGTTAAATATAATTGATTATCTTTACATTGCGCACCTTGTAGTTTTAAACCGGTAACAGCAAATGAACAATCATCCGTGGCAATGTTATCGCCGTCTCCGATAGTTACATTTAATTGCAATTCCTCGAGTGACCAGCTATTAGCCTGCGCGATGCATTGTCTGGTTGCGGTGATATAAGCCTCAGGATTCAGCAAACCTCCCAGCCAAACTGGGAAACTCTGAAACCAATCACAATCGATTGATAATTTTATATCGAATCAATTTGAGCGAATTCAATGAAGAGTAAACATATTTCTGAAAAATAGTATAATTAATATCATTCAGTGATAAAATCTCTAGAACAGTGAAGCAAATGTAAGGAAATGATGAAAATTGAAATAAACCTTTATCTCCTTCGCACCGCCTTGGGAGACTAAACGCGAGACTTCCTGCAGTTGCGAAACCCTGTGGCTAAAATCGGTAATCCATTGTATGACTGTACAGCCTCTTGGCACAGTATACCTCCTCCAACCACCGGGCAGAATACCTTTTACTAATTCAGACAGCATTGTTCTATGATAATTGGTCTGTTTTTTCTCACCCTATTAAAAATACATAAAATACAATTAACATATTTTATATTTGAGAGTAATAAAATAGAAGTAAAACACTTACTTGACAAATTAATACGACATCCTCCAAGTCGTGGATAACATCTTGAAGTAATTTCGCTCCACTATTGACTTCCCTCTCGAAGTATCTATATAATGGATCTTTGATATTCTCGACTGTTCTCTTCAAGGTCGGTAGATTCTTTGGAAGTAATTGTAACCAAGTGGAAGCCGAGTTATGCAAGGTCCTCATCCAAGATGGTCGACCATCTGCTTCAGCTTCTCTTGGCGTATCTAGAGACTCCTCGTTCGAGTACGCCAATTCGTCCTCATCCTCCAATTGCTGCATCTTAAGAAGCTTGGAAACCAAATCAGTTCCTCTTGTGGTTAGAAGCACTTTTTCCGCATTATTCGGCAAGCCAAGCCAGGAAGGTGTCTGTCTATCCGAGAGTGATTCGATCCATTTTAAAAAGTGGTCACGTCTAGTGCCATCCGGCATCGTGATGTGTCTTTGATTACTCTGGGCGCCGTCGATATTGGCGACAAGGGCAAAATCGGCTTCAAATGAGCGCGGAGTGAAGAGTTTGCGCAGAAAAGAAGCCAAGAGACGTTGGTCAAAGTCGTTGTCAATTTTGCCACCATAGATGCATTGAGAGAGAAGAGTCACTAGAGCATCCCAAGGCACCTTTTCTGGCGGCAGATTTGTCCTGCCCATAGCCGTAGTTTCAATCCATGTATCCAAAGTGTCGCAGGCGACTCTCAAATCGCTCTCGTTGAATTCATAATGCTTTGCCCAGCCCAACGGCGCATAACGTAGACGTTCCTGCACGATTGCATGGAACCACGCGAGCAGGAAGTAGAGACGGGCTCTCTCGTTGGGTGCTCGCATCATTCTTGAAGCGGGAACGGTGCTAAATGTGCGCAACAAGTTTGCTCGTATGCCAGGAGGCGGTTCGAACACAAATATTCTACCAGCTCTTAATAGATTCACTGGCACCTTAGAATTAATCTCCATCGTTAGGAACAGTCGGAAACTAGTGTGCGGCTGAAGACTGTGAAGCTTCTTTTCCAGCTGCACCAACCATTGCGGAGCAAGATGTACATTCTTCAACAGCACCCATCTGCCGGCCTTCACAGCCATGTTTATAGCCCGATCAGCCTGATTAAATCCTTCCGCCGACCCAATAGCGATGCTGGCTATTTGTTTACCCAATTCTGCTGCTAGATCATCGACTCTGCCCGAAGCGTCAAAGCCCGGTACTGAGCACAATAAAGCCGGCACAGTCGCTTTCAATTGGTCCTCTACAACGGATGCAAAATCGAGTTCGGCCTCCGCGGCCGGCATGAAGGATTCATTGAAAGCAGAGGCCACTACTAGAGACGCGGCTGCTATCACGCGATCCGGTCGGAAAGCTTGTATTATCAGCAATTGGTGCATTGCTGTTCCTGTGGGTGATAACGGCTTCTCCTCATCCCAGAGCTTCGGTACACATGTCTCAGGTGTAGGTGACTGCAACCACGCACCGAATTCCGAGTTCTCCTGAATTTTTTCCGCGAGCTTTTTGAAGGCGGGCAATCTTATGCTCAGACGCATCATCGCTTCCTGCTGCTCTGAGCTAAGATTGGGTACTGGAGGCGCTCGGATGTTAAGCACGCCTTCCTTACCGCGCAAGAAGAATGTGAACTCGCTATCGTAGGTGGATTCTGAGGGTACACCCTTCAAATGAATACGACAGAGCAGTAGAGCAAATGTTAGCCTATCCGTATGCAACATTCCTCTGGCAACTCGTTCGTAACAGACGGCAAATAGATCGCGCGTGATTTGTGTGAGTCTCTGACCATAATCCGACATACCAGATAATTTCGGATTTTGAGACAACACGGACGTGAAGATGTCCAGGAACATCTTCAGCGAATACTGATACAAAAAGTGTACTTGATTGAGGCTGTCCATTGTGAAGTACATGTTTGAACACGCTTGAGAAAGAGGCATGTATTGCTGTGAGACTGTTTCGATTTCCGCTATAACCTTGTCCGTTTCTTCTACTTTCTTGCTGATGTCGGCGGCCTCTTGTTTCAGAGTTTCCAGAGTTGTGATCACGGAATCGTCGTCGAGAATCTTGCCCTTGGCGTCGTTCAACGCTTGCAGCAAAGACTTTTCTAGTTGTCGCAACCTCAGGTGGAACTCGCCTTGAAGTTTAAGCAGGTCGGATCTCTTCTCGTCGATGTCAGGACGTTCGGCCTTCAGCACCTGATTCAAACACTGACTTTGCAGAGAACTTCTAGTAACGGTGAAGTTAACGAACGTTACACGTGAGCAGATGTCTGGCGGGAATTCCACCGTCGGGTCTCTCGTCGACAAGAAGATGACGAAGGAAGGCGAGAGATCTATATCTTGGTCGCCGAGTGTAATCAGTACGCGCCCGCCTGTTCGTCTCAGTTCTCGGTTCAACACAGGATTCAGTATAGGATCGTAATTCTCCACGTCCTGAACCAGAAGGGGATTACCGAATCGTAGAGCGCTCTCAAGATTTTTCCTAAATGAGTCATCCAAGAAACTGGTCTTTGT